>ML806899.1:0-25947 GCA_009831015.1 Picea engelmannii
TCCCACATATATATTTGTATTTTAAGTTTGATTCTCTACCTCTTTGAACATTATCATGGTATCATGGTATTAGAGCAAGCCTAAGACTCTTCACATAATGGAGAGTATTCCAATATGATCCGAGGAGAACATATTTAAGAAAAGAGAAAAATGATTCAGATAGTCAGCAGATCATTTCTCGTGCGTTGTCTAATTAGAGAGACATATCTATCTTTAGCGATCTCTAATATTAGTGAAATCATAATTCTTGGTGGCTCAACTATCTGGTTGGCAAAGGAGGGACAAGTGTTTATTTTTTATTGCATTTCTCCCCCCCTCTGATTTTAAAAAGGGGTGGACCCCACAAAAAAAAAATTCTAAACCATGACATTATAATCTGCATACATGGCACACCCGGATGGGGTGACACGAGGGTAAAGCGGGAGGACACCTGGATGGGACAAATGGCAAAGAGATTTAATGTCCCAGGCCGCCACCCCCAAGGATATAACTCCCCATTCATAGAACTCTGATGGAATTTAAATCAGTTCCCCCGGATGAGCTCTCTAGCCATACCACATGTACTAAGAGCTTGAACCAGTCCTGTCATCCTTCAATGGCAATGGGAGAGGTTTCAATGGCCCTCAGCGGCATTAAATTTGTCCATGGCGCACTCATTCTCCTGCTCGTTGCTAGCATCTATTCCAGCATTGTGTCTCTCGGCCCTCCCGACTCATCCACTCGCTCTTTGTGTGCTTTCCACGCCTACCCAGACCACCATTTCCCCTCCACCACCCCTATGCTTTTTTCCACCATGCCACGGTACAAAGGCAAGGCTATGAGAGAAAGAAAAAACAAAAATGCCTACACCCATGACAATCGACTCATAGCTTCCCAACGAGCTCTGATTTCTCACTCCAATCGTCTCTGCACTCACACTAGCAGCGCTCAGACCACCATGCACACCCCAAAATTGGAAATTTCGTCTCCCAAGACCCAGACCTCCCTGTGCACTCCAAAGAAGGGGACCATGTCCCCCACCATGCATTCTCATACGTTGCCTCTTCTCTCACCGACCATCACTTCAAGGGCAGATATTCCTCTGAGCCTCAACTTGGAAAAAGAGGAGGCTCCACCTCCTTTTCAGCATACAGGGCCACCCTATTCTTCTCAACCATGCCCAAGCCTAGAGCTTAAGGAAAATTCTCCCTCCGTCCCTGACTTTCAGCCTCACCAGTGGGAAGTTGGTTGCATTGTAGAGGAGGATATTCCTCCCAGCTGGCAAGTTTCTGAAGATAGAGAGAACATCCATTATCTAGCTGAGGAGCACCTTAAACTCCTTTTTTATATCAGGAAACGATAGGAAGAGTAGGTGCAAGGACAAAGGATCATCAACCAATTTTTGGATTTTCTATATGAGGCCTTCTCAGATGCCCCAAAGTCTGCAAGTTGCCCCACTTGCAAGTAGAATTTTGTCCCAGCCTTCACTTCCAATGGACACCCAGGTTCCCCTTTGGCTTGAAGCGGCCCACCCTAGACTCTATTTTTTGTCAATTATAGCTTCAAATCTTTTTTACAGTTGTATAGTTAGCATAGTAATGGCAGCTCTGGATGAAGCACGCCCTAGGCTAGCAAGTTGGTTTTTTGTACAATTTTACAAACAATTCAACAGCCATGATAGAATTATCATCGCTTGGAGCCACCTATCTTGGTTTCCCTTCTGTGGCAAGACAGGTGGTTGACAAGGGACTTACAGCTGTAAAGTGATGATATAATACAAGGATCCACCTTTTTTATTCACAAAAAAAAAAATCTTCATACGTGGCACAAGAAAGCAGTTTTAGGCCCCCATAGTGGTTTTAATTTGGAAGTTGACCCACCTAAAATACATGGCATCCTTCCTCGAGATATGTGTTCATTGAATTACAATCCCTCCATGAATTGAAGATGTGTTATTGGTGCTAATGCGTAGACATCTGACATTCCAAAAAAAAAAGAGATCATCGAGGTGCCAAAGGGACCAGTGTTGAGGTGAGAGTGGTAGAATCTTGGTTTGAACAACATGGCACATGTATGGCATGCAACTGGTAAAATTTCAGTCAATGGTCGAAAATCTTGAAAGAAGATCTTGGAGATATCAACTTCCTCTTAAATAAGGATGTGTAAACCTTCACTTTTACACCAAATGAGAGAAAATCGAGTCTGGGAGTCGGCCATTATGGATACAAAGAATTAAAAGGTCACAAGTTTGAATCTCTTAGTTGTCTAGATATGTGGCCCTGCAATCGTACTAAGGATGCATGGGGTAGGGGTTTCTGCAACAAATTGGTGAGGTCCTTAGCCAAGGAATGATTAACATAGGATTTGGATAGCGGATCTGAATGAGAAATATTCCTTGTGTGTATTTGGAATATTAAATTGGTGCTTGGTCTTGTGCTCAGAGGGCATTAGTGAATATCTATATGCTAAGTTATTGTTGGATTCTTGTGTTTGATACTAAAAGTTGTTGTAATTGATACAAATTTCCTTTTCCAAATGAGAAATTGGTTAGTTTGAGTTTAAAGAATGTTGTGAAGGGTTGAAATATAAGCACAAGGCCAGCAGAAGAGTTGTTGCAAACAAGAGGTATTTTTTTATTTTTTGAATTCTATGAAGTCTTTTTAATGGCCGCCTCTAGCCATTTAGAGCCAACTCAAGGGCTAGTACTTGTTGGAAATAAATACAAGTTTTTTTCCTTGCGAATAAATTCATTCCTCCAAGCTCGGGAATGTTGGGAACCTATAGAGAATGGCTTCACAAGGCCACCAGCAGAAGATCTAGCTGCCATGAAAAATGCATAGTAAAATACGCTTGTGAACTGAGGAAGAAAGAAAATAAATCCAAATTGGATTTAAAATTCAGTAGATGACTCAATTTTCTCACAAATAACTTGTGCAACAACAACAAAACAAGCCTAGGACATTCTCAAATCTGCCTACCAGGGCAATGATAAAGTAAAGATGGACAAGCTTCATACTTTGAGAATGTAGTTGGAAACTTTGAAGATGATTGAGGCAGAGAATGTTCACCGGATCATTACTAGAGTGATGGGCATTGTAAACTAGATCAGGATGAATAGTGAACATATTCAAGATTAGAGGATTGTTGAGAAAGTTTTAAGAAGCTTTCCCAATAAATTTGAAATGGTTGTAACAACCATCTTAGAATCTAAATATTTGTCCAGTTTCTTTGTAGAAGAAATGATGGGATCACTCATGTCACATGAAACTAGACTCAAATTGGAAGA
The DNA here is from genome assembly GCA_009831015.1 of Picea engelmannii. NCBI lineage: Eukaryota > Viridiplantae > Streptophyta > Pinopsida > Pinales > Pinaceae > Picea > Picea engelmannii. Next base: position 3,266 of record ML806899.1, read on the forward strand.
AGGGTCTATGGAACACGCGTTCAATAATCAATCTTATTTTAGCAGAGGTAGAGGTAGAGGAAACAAAGGGAGAAATCAAAGAGGGAGAGGCAGAGATAATTATAATATAGACTACAGACACACAAAGGAACAACAATAGAAGTCTAAATACTCACATAATAAAAGAGGAAGAGGGAGAAAATGGATAGACAAGTCCATAATTCAATGTTACTATTGCATAAAGTATGGTCACTATGAGAGTGAATGTAGAAAGAAGCAGTCAGATCAAAACAAAGGTAGAGAAATTGTCTCCAACAATGAAGGAGAATCATTTGAAGCAATGCTTCTTTCTTGCCATACCTCTGAAGAAGATCACTCCAACGAACTTTGGTTGTTGGACAATGGTTGCAACAATCACATGACATGTAACAAATATTTGATTTCTAGCATGGATTCTTCTATTAAATCTGAAATTACACTTGGTGATGATTCTCAAGTAAAATCCCTAGGAAAAGTATTGTGTATGTTCTAACTAAACAAAATCAGAAGAAAGACATAAATGATGTTTATTATGTACCAAACCTGAAACACAATCTAACAAGTGTAGGACAATTGATGGAGCATGGATATGATGTCTTAGTCAAAGACTCAACATGCTTAATTTTGGATCAATCACCCAATATGAAACTAATTACAAAAATCCAAATGATTAAGAATAGAATGTTTCCATTAAATTTAAGGAGTGTAAATTTTTCCCAGGCATATGCCCAAAATGTGTCAAACATAGACGAGACTCTCTTATGTCATGCTAGGTTTGGTCATCTTCCTTTTAAAAGTATTAGTCTTCTTCAAAAACATGCAATGGTCAAAGGTCTTCCTATTATGAATGAACAAGAAAGTCCTTGTGAAATTTGTATACTTGGAAAGCATAAGAGAGACATCTTTCCAACATCCTGCAATAGAGTAAAAGAACATTCATAATTGGTTCACAGAGACCTATGTGGACCAATGCAAACTCAATCCATTGGTGATAGTTTTTATTTTCTAACCTTTATTGATGATTTTAACGGGAAAATTTGGATTTATTTTCTTAAAAATAAATCTAATACCTTCTCAAAGTTCAAATAATTCAAAGTTAAAGCAGAAAGATAGAGTCGAAGGTATGTGAAATTGCTCAGGACAGATGGGGGAGGAGAATACAACTCAAAATATTTTGCAGATTTTTACAGACAACAAGGCATCATAATGCATACTACAACCAAATATATTCCACGGCATAATGGAGTGGCTGAAAGAAAAAATTATTCCATCATGAACATGGCTAGGATCATGCTCAAAGAAAAGAGTTTCTCCAATGAGTATTGGGTTGAAGTTGTTGCATGTTCATTTTACATTCTGAATAGATCTCCAACAACAAGTGTCAAGGATAAAGTACCTCAAGAGGCATGGAGTGGACCCAAGTTGAATGTGTCTCACTTCAAAAATTTTGGTTGCATTTCTTTTTCGCATATCTCTGAAGAGCTGAGAAAGAAGCTTGACAATAGAAGTGAAAAATGCATCTTCATAGTATATAGTGTACAATCAAAATCCTACATACTACACAATCTAGTCACCAAGAAATTTCTGGTGAGCAGAGATGTCAAGTTGTTAGAAAAAAAAACATGGAGTGAGAAAGATAATGAGACATTGGATAGTCAAAATCCACTGCAACAAGTTGATGAACAAACAGAAAGTTCAGAACAGCAAGAACATCCACCGAGACTGCCAAGATTATAGGTACAAAGACAACAAGAACACTTTGGAAATAGTTCCTCTTCTAGTAGTGAATCATCCTCTTCAGCAGAAAATAAGAGAACAAGAAGCATAAAAGAAATTTATGAGAAAAACAATGACATCGAGTAGCAAGGTCATTTTTCATTACTATGATGTCAGCCAACCTTCTTTGAAGAAGTAGTCAAAGAGGAACATCGGGTAAAATCCATGAATGGGGAAATTGAAGCCATGGAAAGGAACAAGACTTGGGATCTTGTTGATATGCTAGTAGAAAACACCACCATAGGAGTCAAGTGGGTGTAAAAAACAAAGCTAAATGAAAAAGGAAAGATTGAGAAGCATAAGGCAAGGCTAGTTGCCAAAGGTTTTTCTCAACAACCTGGCATAGACTATGGTGAAAAATTTGCTCGTGTACCAAGTTTAGATACAATAAGGACCATTTTAGCTACATCAAATGAAAACAAATGGCAATTCTACCAGTTAGATGTAAATGCATCCTTCTTGAATGGCATTCTGCAAGAAGAAGTATATGTGGATTAGCCACCTAGTTTTGAAGTCAAGGGACAAGAAGAAAAAGTGTATAAGTTGAATAAAGCCTTGTATGGATTGCAAGAGATTGGTATATTCGAACTGACTCTTACCTGATTAATAGTGGATTCAGTAGGAGAATTAATGAGCCAACGCTATATACAAAATCAGATCATTAAGGTAAAATTCTCATAGTTTTCATTTATTTTGATGATATGATTTATACATGCAATCTAATGTTAGAAGAGTTTAAAGATTCCATGAAAATAGATTTTGAGATGAATGATCTTGGATTCATAAAATATTTTTTGGGAATTGAAATTGAAAAATCATCCCAAGGTATTTTTGTCTGTCAGCAAAAGTATGCTATAGAAATTATGAGAAGGTTTAGAATGGATAAATGCAAGCCAGCAGAAACTCCTATTGCATTAGGAATGAAATTGATCACATGAGATCAAGGCTCAACATTTGATTCAACTTTATATAAGAGGTTGGTAGGTTGTCTCATGTACCTCACCGCAACTAGACCTCATATAATGTTTGCAGCAAGATTTGTTTCCAGGTTTATGGAATCCCCCAAGGATTCTCACTAGAAATTTGGAAAAAGGATTCTAAGGTATGTTGCAGGGACAATCAATTATGGTTTGTGGTACACAATTTCTAAATATTACTCACTTGCAGGATACACAGACGGTGATTTTGCAGGCAGCATAGATGATAGGAAAAACACATCTAGTTATGTTTTTCATTTGGGTTCCAATCTGATTTCATGGGAATCTAAGAAACATCCCATAGTTGCAATATCTTCAACAGAGATAGAGTATGTTGATGAAACTTCAGCATCATGCCAATTTGTATGTCCGAGAATACTTTTAAATGATTCGACGCATATGGAAAAGGAGCCAACTCCCATTTTCTGTGATAACAACTCAGCCATTGCATTTTCAAAAAATCATGTATTTCACAAAAAAATCAAGCACATTGACACACTCTTTCACTTCATTCGAGAGCTTGTCAATAATGGATATATTTCTCTTCAATTTAGTGGATCAGGAGATAAGCTAGTAGACAATTTTACTAAACCACTTGGAAAAAAAAATTGAATTTCAAAGACAGTACATGGGCATTGTAAATGTTGATGAATGTAACAATTGAGATTAATGGAGTGTTAGAATAAATAATCTCCACGTGTTAATTTCTCTACCAACTCACTGATTTTAGTCATAGTTATACTACTTTTAGTCATTTAGTTCACCTCTTGTTATCAGCAGTTAGCTCATAGATCCATTGGATCCTTTTGTAGTATTGTGTATTATATTTAATAGCCAGACGGGTATTGAAACCCCAAGAGTTCTCTCACATATCTATTTTTTCTTTTAGTTCACTTTTCTACCTCTTTGAACATTATCATAAACGTCATCTAAATAATGATAGAAATAAACAAAAGTTTGTGGAAATGACCATGTCATTAATCAAAGTTGAGATAAAGAGAAAAAAACATGACCTCAAATTTCTATGAGGCATCATGTACAAACTACATCTTAAGCTAGAAAACTTACTATAATTTGATCTATGGGATATGGTTCATACATTGAATTATCAAAAAAGTGAAATGATGTTGAAAGTTACACATAAAAAATAAAAAAAGAAGTTCAATCAACTTAAATTAAGAAAATGTGGAAGGATAGAGGGAGATGACACCATGCAATCCAATGGTATTAATTTTTCAAACCTAAACTTGGATCATGCCTCACACAATTAAAATACGGTTTAAATTTTTACATAACCCCGAGAAGGCTTCCTATTGAAGACTTAATATGTGAAATAGAATTGGATGTCAAGAATATTCTACTAGAAACTGTAGAAAAAATAAAACAAGAATGTGATGTGCTAATAAGGAAGGCAAAGGCTCTGAAAATAAATATTACTAGAGCAGAAGAAGATTCCCTAAAAAATATTAAGAGGAATCCTGACATTAAAATTCTTAAGGCTGACAAAGGGAATGCTACTATATCAATGAACACCTCAAACTACAATAGAAAAAAATGGTAGCATATAACTAAAAGTGGTAGCTACAAATTCCTCACAAATGATCCAAGTAGTAAAACCATCAAAGAGGTTTCTTGGGAAATCATGAACATGCCTTGAGATGAATTTGTAAATAAGAAGTTGTTTCCAAAATATCTAACAATTGCATGTATATATGGATTACAAAAAATCTACAAAGAAGTTATTCCTCTCAAACATAAGCTAGCCAGATTATTATCCAGCAAATTAAAGATACTTGTTGGACAAACCGATTCATTTGTTAAAAACTCGGCAAGTTGGATGAGAGATATTAAAGATATAAAATTCAAGGAGGAGGACATCCTGGTTAGTTTTGACATCGTATCATTGTTCGCTAAAATTCCAACCCAAGATGCCATTAATGTCAATAGAGATATAACTAATGAAATTATGGATCTGGCGAGTGTTTGCTTAAAGTCTACTTACTTTAGTTTTCAAGGAATCATTTATGAACAGATTGAAGGTATTGCTATGGCGTCACCTCTTTCGCCTATTATTGCCAATTTATAGAAGGAGAATTTTGAAATGTGTCTTGGTATCCTCTCCATTAAAACCCAAACTATGTAAGTGATATGTAAATGATACTAATATAGTATGGCCCCATGGAAGACAAAATTTAGAAGAGTTTTGTAATCACATTAACAATCAAAATGGGAACACAGATTCACAATCGAAATAGATAATGGGAAAAACATATCCTTTTTGGATGTTTTGTTGAACAAAAAGGATAATGGATCTTTGACGTGACAAGTATACGGAAAAAATAATCATACTGATAAGTATCTTCATGCAAACTCACAACACTTCCTAGTGATAGTAATCATACTGATAAGTTTTGAACCATGATATTTGTTGTTGACATTTGTATTCCTCAGATAGACCTTTCTAATGATGTATCATATGCGTCAAACGGAGATCGTATGGAAAAGTTACGACCCCAGGAAGTTGATGTACTGACTTGCCCAAATGGGTCCCACATGACTTTTGGCGCTTCATCTCCTAGGGTTAGGTTTTTGGATGTCTATGGTTTTTGACATTCTTGTTTATTGTAAAAATGCCTTCAAATCCTCATTGTAATCATCTTGTGAATGGGAGTAGTCATCACATCTCTTCTCAGAGATAAGCTTCCACCATTTTAGCGAGTCTTTCACTCTGTATTTTTACAATCTCTGTACATTTCTTTCATTAATAGAAATCATGTATTACTGTATCTCTGTGTTTATGGTTGCATCTCTTATATGTTTCTGTTGTATTATTGGATATCTGTGACATCTCTATGCATTTATTTATTATATCTCCACTATCATTTCGTGCCGAAAATAATTCGAATGAGATCTGTGATTGATAACAAGACAATGACCATATGTATAGAAGTGTAGGTGATGATGATTGTGACGAGAAGAATACCTTCCTTGCTAAGAGGGTGATCCGGATTTTATGAGTAGAAAAAAATGAATACAATTTATTAAAAGATGCTTAACACAGAATAACAGAGATACAGTAAAATTGGTTTTCTATTCAATAAGGAAATAAGCTGAAACTGTAAAATGCAGCGGAAAACAAGCTTGTTGGAATGGTGGTGGCTTATCTCTGAGAAGAGATGTGATGGCTGCACTCATTCGCAATAATATCATTACAATGAGGCTCTGAAGGCCTTTTTACAATAAACAGGAATGTCAAAAACCCTATAAACCCAAAAACCTAACCCTAGGAGATGAAGCGCCAAAAGTCATGTGGGCCCCGTTTGGGTAAGTTAGTTGGTCAACTTCCTGGGGTCATAACTTTTGTATACGATCTTCGTTTTAGGCGCACGATAGCCCGTTGGAAAGGTCTATCCGAGGACTATACATTTTATCTTGATCTAATGAAGGGAATTTTGGATTGTGCCGATCTCTAAAAACGTTATTTAGGGCCTCAAAATGGCCCCGCAAGTCAGGGACCTGAAAACTAGGAAAAAAACTGCCAAACTGGAAAACTGCCAAAATGAACCAGTTGGAATAGGTGGGAGGCCACCGACATCCATATGGATCAATCCTAACCCCTTATGAATTAATGTTCTCCATTGCGTTGAGTTCCCCCATCAGATGAGGAAATTTTTGCTGAATTTGGCCCCTGGTGAGCCACTTGCCTTGGTGCAGGAGCTGCCCTGCTTTGACAACTCGATAAAGCTGGATCCTTTGTTGTCGAGTTCCCTTGATCTGTGTGTTCACAATCTGATCACTGGATGTTTGTTGCATGCAGTCAGGGTTGAGCTCTGTTGGTCTCAACTGCTCTTCTATCTCTGAGGTGTCCAATAATGGTGGGAAATATGGCCGAAGGAGAGCCATGTTGAAGACTGGGTGCAAGCCAAGGAAAGGGGGAACGTTGAGCGCAAAATCGTTGTCACCCATAGCTTTTGTGATGGTGTATGGCCCATACCAGAGCGGGAAAATATTCTGATGGGGCCCTGTAAGGCATTCTTTCTGCAAGTGCAACCAAACTTTGTCCCCACCTAAAACTTATGTGGCACCCGGTGTTGATCATGGCGCTGCCTGTACTTGGAATTGGAATTCTGTAAAATATCTTGAACCTATTGGTGGATGTGATGGATCCTCTCAATAAACTGGGTGGCTTTGTCAGCTTCTAGTGGAGCAAGGGATGATTCGGCTGAGGTGTTCACCAATGGTAGTGCAACATCCATGGGGCCCAATGGTTGGAATCCCAACCCCACCTGAAAGGGGTTGTGGCCAGTTGAGCTATGCAGGGTTCGGTTGTAGATATTTTGGACATAGGGAAGACTCTCATCCCATGTGTGAGGGTGCTTGGAATTGTACATGCACAGGATATGTACGATCATCTAATTGATGACCTCAGTTTGGCCATCTGTCTGGGGGTGGAAGGCAGTGGATTTGGTGAGCTTGGTATCCAATGGTGATTAGAGGCTCGACCAGAATGTGTTGAGGAACCGACTGTCCCAATCTGAGACAATGGTTTTTGGGATCCCAAAGTGTACCCAGACGCATTCAAAGAAGATCTTGGCAATGGCCTCTGCAGTGGTGTTCTTCTTGCAGGCAGCCATAATCGCCATCTTGGAAAAGTGATCAACAACCACAAAAACGCAATCATTGCCCCTCTTGGTGGACAAGAGGCCTGACATGTAGTCCATGGATATGGATTCCCACGTCTTGTCAAGTGTAGGAAGAGGGGTGTACAGGCCCTGATTCTTAGTGGTCAGTTTGGCAATAGCACATGCAGTGCAGGACCTAATATACTTGCTGACATCATGTTGAAGTTTCGGCCAATAGAAATGTGTTTGCAGCACTACCACTGTCTTTTCGACACCAAAGTGTCCTACCACCCGACTGTAGTGAGCTTCCCAGATCATCTTCGCGTGCTCGCTTGATGGAAATCAGAGATGGCCCAGACGACACAACAACCCATCCTGAAGATGGAAATCAGTGACCACTGAGTTTGTTCCCAACATTTGGTAGGTGGTGAAGAAGTCAAGGTCTGTCTCATAGAGGTGGGGCCATCCAAAGGTCTCATCGCCGCAAGAGTCTAGCACCGTGGTTAGTGTCGCGACTGGAGGTTGGCTGACGCAATCGACAACTCGGTTGGTACTTCCTGTTTTATACTTGATGTTGAGGTGGAACTGTTGTAAGTATGTGGACCACTTCTGATGGCGGTCATTATGCATTTTTTCTTGGGTCTGCATGAATTGTAGTGTCTTGTGATCAGTGTGGATGACTGTCTCCTTCCCCATAATGTAATGTCTCCACTGGTGGCAGGCTTGCACAATGGAGTACATTTCTTTGCAGTAAGTAGGGTACTTACGGATAGCATCTGATAGCATCTCACTATGATATGCCACGGGGTGGCCATGTTGAGTGAGAATGGCACCCACAACATAGTCTTAAGCATCTGTCTCGATCTCAAAGGGATGTTTCAGGTCTGGTAATGAAAGTACCGGGGATGAGCACAAGAGTTTCTTCAATTCATCGAAGTCTTGTTGTTGGGACAGGCCCCACACAAATTTTTCCTTACCGCCACCCCTGGTTACTTGGCTGAGAGCCCATGCGATATGAGAGAATCCCAACACAAACCTACAATAGAAATTGGCGAGGCCCAAGAAGATTTGAAGCTCAGAGAGTGTGGTTGGGGCTAGCCAATCATGGATGACCTGGATCTTGGCTGGATCCACATGCACACCATGCTAATCAATGATGTAGCCTAAGTAGTGGACCCTGTCCATGTCGAAGGAGCATTTTTCCAAGTTTGCATATAGTTTGTGTTGTCGTAGGGTGTGAAGAACCTGCTGAATATGTTGTAAGTGTTCCGCCCAAGTCTTGTTGTAGATGAAGATGTCATCTAGATACACCACTACAAAAGTACTAGTGAAAGGTCGTAGGATATCATCCATCATCGTCATAAAAGTTGTTGGAGAATTTGTCAAACCAAAGGGCATGACCAACCATTCAAAAAGACCTTCTTTTGACTTGAAGGCGGTCTTCCATACATATGTATGTTCTATTGGGACTTGGTGGTAGCCAGACTTCAGATCAATCTTACTGAAGTATTTGGCCCTAGTGAGCTAATCAAGGAGGTCGTCGATTCATGGAATCGGGTACCAGTTCTGGACTGTGATTTTATTCAGGGCCTGGTAATCAATGCAGAGTCACCAGGTCCCGTCTTTCTTCTACACCAGTACGATTGGGATCCCACAAGGAAATGAGATGGGACGGATGTGCCCCTTGTAGAGAAGTTCTTGGATCTACCTCTTCATCTCCTCATTTTCTAACAAAGAGCGGCGGTAGATCGGCCCATTGGGTAGCGGTGCGCTTGGGGTCAGATCAATGGGATGCTTGACCTAGCAGTGCAGAGGTACCCCGGTAGGAGAGGAGAAGACATCTGAGTGTTCTTCCATGATTTTATCCACTTGCTTCTGTTGTGTGGAGAGATCGGTCGTAGAGGCCTTGGATGTGGCTGCAATATTTCTCTTACTCTGACAGCGAATCATGAAGAAGACAAATTTCTTGGTCTGAGAGATGACCTGCCTGCATTGCTTGGCAGAGATCAAGGAAATAGCACTAGGAGGGATTGCCTTGGGTATCATGTACAATTTATTTTTCAAAGTAATAATAACACTACGAGGCCTAGAATCATATATAGCATGGCGTTTCCATAAATAAGGTTGGCCCAAAAGAACATTACAAACTTCAAGAGGAGCAACATCACACAATACCTCATCTTTGAAGGGCTTGATGTCGTATGACAGTCGACATTGTTGGCTGACGCAGAGATCGCTTCCTTGGCGGAGCCATCCAATGGTGTACGGTTGTGGGTGCGGCGTTGCTGGCAGGTCCAGCCGCTTGATGACCTCTGTTGAGATGAGGTTCATCTGGCTACCGCTATCAATGATGAAATGCAGCGGGGTGCCTTTTACCCACATCTATGAATGGAAAAGGCACTCGCCTTCTTCTGGCTTGTCTGGTTCATTAGGCTGGAGCTTGGTGGTAGCAACGGTGGCACTCAGCTCCACGTCAATGATCCATCTTCCCCTTTCTGGTTTTGACTCAGAGTCAGAACCCGCATCTGATTCAGAGGCTTTCACTTTAGCCACCAGCGATTGCTTTGAGCGACAATCAGCAGTGTTATGCCAAGGGCTCTTATGGAAGTCGCACCACTTCCCGGTATCCTTCTTTGTCTTTTCAGTGTCCTTCTTTGCTTGTGGCTTGGACTGGCTGTCCTGATACTATCCATCTTTGCTCTGTCCTTTTTTTTGTAGGTTCGGGCCACCCTTTCCTGGCTTTTGCTGCGCGGGGTTCCCAGGCCCAAATTATCGCGTCTTTTGTTTGATCTTCTGCTCAATTTTGATGGCATATCGATAGGTCGCGCCCAAGGATGAGATGTCCATAAATTCCATTTCGGTCTGGATGTATCTATGCAGAGCACCACGGTACTTGAGCACCATATGTCACTCTGAAACTTTGATACCCAGCTTGGTGCGCAGGGTATGGAAGATATTTGTGAAATCTGGCACTACTTGGTCTCTTTCTTGCCGCAGTGTGGTCCATTTGGTATACAAGTCATCATAGCTTCTGACAGGGTAATATTGTTCCTTAATATCATCCCTGAAGGATTCCCAGGTGGTCGTGACTGTAAATAATGAGGGTTCCTCTATTTCCTTTTGGTCACAGAAATTTTCCCACCAATCTTTGACATGGGGAACGGATTTGAGGATTGCAAAAGTAATTTTTTCTCTATTTGAAAAGTTATGGACAGGAAAATACCCTTCTAGTAGATTCAACCACTTGTCTATAGCATCTATGTCTATTTGACCTTCAAATATAGGAATATCAAAGTTGATTTGTACCTTGAAGGGGGCAACGCCTCCGCTCGAGGAAGATGCATCACTTGTTGGCAGCCATCGAAGGATTTGCGTGAAACTATCCATCATCTCGTTCCTCTGTTGCATGAGGTCTTCCTCAAGAAACATTTTGAAAGGATCTCTTGTCTCGTCATATTTATTTTCTCCTGCCATGAGAGGTCGTTTGGGCGTGCGAGAGCTTTTGTCCTCAAGAGAAACAAGCTAGAGACCCAATTCTTTGTAGCCCAGCCTTGTTGGGGACATGCATTAAGACGACAAGGAGAAGACCGCTCTGATACCACTAATCTGGATTTTATGAGCAGAATGAAATGAATACAAATTATTAAAAGATGTTTAACACAGAATAACAGAGATACAGTAAAACTGGTTTTCTATTCAATAAGGAAATAAGCTGAAACTGTAAAATGCAGTGGAAAACAAGCTTGTTGGAATGGTGGCGGCTTATCTCTGAGAAGAGATGTGACGGATGATCTCATTCGCAAGAAGATCATTACAATGAGGCTCTGAAGGCCTTTTTACAATAAACAGAAATGTCAAAAACCCTAGAAATCCAAAAACCTAACCCTAGGAGATGAAGCACCAAAAGTCATGTGGGCCCCGTTTGGGTAAGTTAGTCGGTCAACTTCCCAGGGTCGTAACTTTTGCATACGATCTTTGTTTTAGGCACATGATAGCCCATTGGAAAGGTCTATCCAAGGACTACACATTTTTGTCTAATCTAATGAATGACATTTTCGACTGTGTCGATCTCTAAAAACATTGTTTAGGGGCTCAAAACGGCCCCGCAAGTCAGGGACCTGAAAACTAGGAAAAAAACTGTCAAACTAGAAAACTGCCAAAATGAACCAGTTGGAATAGGTGGGAGGCCACCGAAATCCATATGGATCAGAGGGAGTGTTGGAGTTTGAGTAGATTTGAAATATATTCTTATTGTATTTGACCAAGACAAAACCCTAAAGAATATTATTATATCATATTTGTTAAGATGACCCTATTGTGCCTTTGTAAAAGTCGGTCCTATTGTGCCTTGACATGTAAAATAGAAAATAAAAGGGTAAAATGATAGGTCGGCCCAGACCTAATTTTAGGCTAGCCAAACTACTATTTATTAGGGAGGCTAGCACCTCATTTGAACACACTCACACACTAGATCTCCAGCTAAGAAGAGGAAGTGTGCAAGTCTCAGAGGCAGATGTTACCGCAGCTAGGAGGTGACGTTGTGAAGTTTCTTGGTTTATCACTTGGGTATATCTTCGTCAATTGGTGCACTAATCTTCCCTATTCAAGGGTTAGAGGAGGATATTTTTATTTGTTAGTTATCTCTTGGAGAGAAGCATTGTTATTGGTTGGAAAATCTATATTGAGGAATTTTGTTGGGTTTTTTCCCTTAGGGGTTTTCCCAGGGTAAATCTTGTGCATTCTTTAAATTTTATTCTTTCAGTGATCCTTTATATGCAGTTATTGTGCTAATGGTTTAATAAGTAAAATAATGCTAAACTAGTTAACTACTTAAGTGAAGTATCAACAAGTTGAATGAACCAAGTATTTTCATGCCTACATCTCTTCAATTTAAACCATATTAGAATCTATATAGTTATGACTAGCTCCAAAATTAATCAAAATACCTATAGGTTGATTATCAAACTTACCTTCTACTTCAATCATGTGGGATTGATAGTATGTTTGTTTGTTGTCTAAGGATACATAAATCCTTGGCACACTCATGCCCATGTCTTCCACTGTATTTGCCTCATAAATGTTGTGAACAGTGCTCATCATTTCTCCCTTGTGAGGACAATCTTTATACATGTGATCTCCCTCACATCCTCAACACTTTACGGTTTATTGTATTGGAATATTCCCCAAGGAATTTGTCATCTTAGGTTCACCTTGTGTTGGTCACCCTTGTTGATATGCTTGAGAGTTTTTCTTGAAAAAAGACAACTTGAACCCTTTCTGCCTCTAATCCATCTTGTTTTTCTTATTATCATCCTAGGATTTTTGAAAAGTTGCCCTTCCCTTTTTCTATTCATACAAATATTTGGTTTTCCTTATGGCTTCCTCCAAAGTATTGGGTTCATCAAATTGGATTCTATCCTTGTATAATGATGGAAACTTGCTCAAGAACCTATGGATTTTGACATTCTCATCCCTAATGAAATCCATATACCTCAATAGCTCCAAGAATTTATTTTCATATTCATCCATAGTCATGCTTCCTAATTTAAGCTCAAAGAATTATTTCATTTTATTGTCATAATAGTGCTTTGACAAGTATTGTTGCTAGATGTATTTCTTAAACTATTTTTAATAAATTCTCTTATCATCAATATGTTTGACCTAGTTTACTTGGTTCCACCACATGGAATCTTTCCCCTGAAGATGATGTATGGAAATCCTTGCTTCGAAGTTTGATGAATAATTATGTAGCTAAAAATATGTTATCATGTCCAACAACCAAGCTTCAACATCTTCTCCCTTCCTGTGTTTTCCATCAAATGGTGGTGGATCCTTGAGCTTCCTAATATCCCTGTGAAAAACATCCAATGTTGACCTCCTCCTCTAATGTATGACAGGGAACACTCTTGGGCTACTATCTTATATTGAAAACACATGTACTCTTTCAATTGAATGTTCAGGTGAATGATGATGTTTACAAACACTTCTTGAGTGCCTAGATCCCCTATGATCATCCCTCCTATCATGAGATATGGATGTTGTCACAAGTCTTGGATGTTGTTGCATGTCTTGCATTGGTTGTGTGTTTTGTACCAAAATATTTATTGATTTTCCTTTGCAAATTATTCAATCTTTGTTGTAGTTGAGTATTAATTTGGTTCTACTCTTCCTTAGATTTTATCAACCTTTAATTATTTTCTCTGTAGCTTTTCACTTCCCTTTACAAACTCTTCATTGTCTCAACCATATCTATAGGCTCCACCATGCTTCTATGTCCATTGGATTTTGTTTCTGTATTTCCCGGACTAATATGCAACCCTCATATTTAATCCTCATGGATATAAGAACTTTGTGAATCATTCATATCTCTAGTCCTTGTTTCTGAACCTGATATGATCTGGATATACCCGTAATTCTGCAAAAATGTGAATGCAACAATAATTGTTAGAATTTGTGTGTACTAAAAAATAATCATTAGTTAGGCTACAGATCCTTCATCTCAATTATGAAAAACATTGATGTGCTAATCCAGATCCTAGACCTTCGAATATAATATCCTCTGAATTTTTTGTATGATTATTATACTTGTACCTCATTCTGTGTTATGAGCTAAAAGTTATGGCTTTTTGAATTTGTCATTTCTACTCTATTGTGCCATTTTTCACTAGTGCCATCTAGCCGATAGGCCATCTTCCGCCACTTATAGAAGAAAATCTAGTGAGAACCATGAAAACTTGTATATCATGCACTGATAGTATTCTTTATAGTGAGTACACAACAAATTTCAAATTGGTAATATGGTGTTCCTTTCAAATGCTACATCAATTTGGAATTGTCAACTTTTCCCTTTTTGCATTTCCTCTAGAATTGAATTTTTAGCGAAAAATATTATCTCCCAAATCGAGTAAAACAATGAAAACTTTAGTAAGACAAAGTTTTTTTGCTCTCTAAGGAGCTATAATGTCGAATAAATATTTTTTTTTAGATTTGTGATCTAGGGTCCATTTTTCTCCTTTGAAGATCTCAAAAATCCGCAAAAAGTGGCTCGGAATAGTGAATTTTGGTCGGTTTCTGCATCCACATTCCAAACCCCTTGGAATATGGCCAAAACCTCCACTGGGTTTCATCATGTTTTATTCCCCTACTCACTATAAAAATTTCATCAATAACAAAGCTTATTTCAAAGAGTACCACAATGTTATTTGAAAACCACTAATTTGTGTTTTCTAATAATTTGGAGTAGGATCCAAGTTACCCTCACTAAAACTATTGTAGACCTCCTCACTGTGAACATACCCTTTAAATTTCATCAGATTCTAAGTTTTTATGCTCATGTTATGGCCAAAACAAGATGATTTTGTTTGTCACCTTCCTCCTATCTTTTCTTATGCGACAAGATTTTCTTTTATTCTTTATCACATCACACCTTATAAACTTAGATTACCACACCAAATAAATTTTGGTCATACGACGTATCGAACCACCAAAATTTATTCATTGCTCCTAATAAATATTTGCACGGAAATATATAGCATCTCGTAATTTTAACTCGTGTGGTTTGTTTATCGCACCTTATAAATTTATTTACTATGCCAGATAATTTTTTCACCATGCAACATATCGCATTCCACAATATTAGTCCATGTATCATATTTATCACACTTCATAAATTTATTTTACGTGAATTATCGCACTTAAATTTTCTCCATGCGATACATCGTATCGCAAATTTATCTTTTCGATTTCTTCAAGTTTTTCTTCTAAATCCTTCTCTCCATCCTTCCTTATCTTTCTCACTTTTGGAAACTATCTTCTTTTGATGTATCGCACTGTAAAATTTTACGGTGCAATACGTCGCACCCTTCAAATTTTTGACATCTACTGAAACTTTCTTCTTGTGTGATGTATCACACCAAAATTATTTTGGTGTGATACATCACACAACAACAAAATTATTTTTGAGCGATATGCAATTCTTCCCAAAAAAAATTCAAAAATTTTCTAGGTCTCAAGTTTACTTCCTTATTATTACATTGTGTCACATGAAAAATATTTTCATGCGATACACACGGTATTGCAAAAAAAATATTTTCATGTGATACACAATGTATTGCATGAAAAGTGTTTTCATGCGATATACAATTTCCTCAAAATTCTCCAAGTTAAAAATATGTGTTCTTTTGCGAGGTATCGCACCAAAAATATTTAGGTGCAATACATCTCATCACAACAAAATTATCGTTATGTGATATATGAAATTCTTCAAATTTTTAAGAAAACTCTCTAAATTCTTTAGCCCATCCTCCTAGGTGAGATCCTTGTATCGCATGAAAAATATTTTCATACAATACGCACAAAATTTACAAGGTTTTTTTCAACATAGTCATTTTTCCAAAATTTTAAGCTTGCAACTATCGCGAAACCCAATGAATCGGCATTCTAAGTTGTATTCAACCACTCAAATACCAAATCGACCCCCACACTATATAACTCTATATAAAATCAAAATTTGAGGGTTTTTCCCACTTTAACACAAGAAAACTCTATTGTTTTGTAGCAAACCCATACAGGCCTAGTGTTCCAACCATGGCTCTGATACCAACTTGTAATGTTCCCATTACCATGAAAAAATGAAAAACTCTAATACCAATAAAAAACAGATGCATGGAACATGATAAAAACACACATCCGACTATCATTGATTTTAAATTCTTGAATGCAAGTAATTTTAAGCATACACAGCAATTAAACTCAACAAGAAATAAGCACAGTGAATAAAAATACTTATCTTGCAATCAATAACACAACTGGTTGTAGACGTTGGACGTTCCACCCAACCATAGACTCTACTACTCCAATTCTCTCAGTAGTATTTCACCCCCGAGATGGTGCTATGAATCCACACAGAAAGGATGTCTTTTATGGATTTCTATTGTCCACTCAATAGTCGAATACCCAATCAAAATTGACAGCAAGCTAATTCCTACAGAAATTTCAATCCACGAACTCTCTTTCCCCTCAACCTGCACAACCCAAGGAATGGGATCCCCTTCTTTTCCATGCAGTCATTTAGGCTATCCCAATTCCCTCTAGGACTCCAGCATAGGTTGGCCAGGAAATCTCTCCACTAGAGACTCCAAAAATTCCAACTATAAAAATAATTCTCACGGCAGCAATTTCACTTGCTCTTGGGTAATTTTCTCCACGTAAATCTCATCGACATGTTGCATAGCCTAATATTCCATCCATTTACCAGCTTCAACAAGCTTCCCTCAATACCCACTATGGTTTCCCACTCTTTTCCCAACACCAAAACTCTATTTTCTCTCTTCCTCCCACCCGGTAAAATTATCCTCTCTATATACTTGAATTTCCTTTTCTTCTTTCATGGATTCTTTGACTCTCACACTTTCTCAAAAATATTGTACCCATCCCATGCTCTAATAAATAGGTGAAATGACTCTTTCACCCACCTTCAATAACTAGGTAAGATGACTTTACCCACCAACCTATTACATGCATTCAATGATTGGCTTGATCCATCAAAGGAGGTAAATATTAATAATGAAATGATTTTTAAAAGTGGCTTGAATTTATTAGGCATGTGAAAATTCCCCTTGGACCCCCTTTTAACCCCCTCTCTCTTGTGGAAACATAGCCCCTATGACTTCATCCTTATCAATTTGTAGTCAATGATATATTTTATTTATTATTTTCAATGTATGATGTTTCCATATTACATCACTTGGCCTGCAGCCATAGATCACATTTACAAAAATGCATCGCTAATATGGGCATTAAAAACTTGGGGTGTTACAATAATAGTTAAAATTATAAAATATGATTTATGAATTTTCAAAGGGAAAAAAAACTACTTTTTTATCATATTTTAGACTTGTAACCTTATAGGTTTACTCGAATTTCAAGTGTAGGCACTCGTTGGGTACACTTGAAATCTAGTAAACCTATAAGGATATAAGTAGAAAATATGGTAAGAAAATGGTTTTCTTTCTTTCCCTCCAAAATATTAACCCTCATGGTTGACATCGTCATCTTGAATCATATTGGTTATTTTAAACTTGATGTTGATCGCACATTTTTTTGTTTTGAGACCCATTTTTTATCTCAACTTTCTCTAATGAAAACTTAAATTTCACTCTAGTGTAACTTCAAAATCAAGCAAAAAATAATCTTTATGCGAAAGAAAAAGTGAAATACCAACTCCATAGAAAGTCCAAGGATGACTTTGATGCACTTTATTAATCGCAAGGAATAAATTAGTCTTCATTGACGAACTTTAGACACATTTATGGAGTTACTTCCAAATTTTGGTTTTGATCAATGTATTTTTTATCTCCAATGAGAGAAACATGCTATCCACTTTTCATTTCATCAAAGCAGAATCTTCACTTTTAATGGCATTTGTATTTAACTTTCAACTCCGATCAAACACCAAGATTAACATGGCGAAAATTTTCAAAGGATGTTTTCAACTTTCAAAATAAAAACAAAGTGTGTGCACTTCTCCGACAACTAAAAACAACCATCGAGGAATATTTGTGACTTTTAGTAGTAGAGAAAGTGGAGTTTCAACTCCGATAAAAGTGAAAGTTCTCCTTCGATGCACAATTTAGAAGGCTATTTTTAAAGTTTTTGACTTAGAGAGTTTTAAGTTTTTAAAGAATCAAAAACCAAAAAAAAAATGACTTGTTTAGAGTAAAATTTTCATAAGAAATGGAAAAGTTAAAAAAACAATGTTCAAAATAGAATCTATGAAAATCAAAAGGATTAAAGAAAGTAGTACCCAAAAATTCAAATAAAAAAATAGAGTTTGTTGAAATCTCAACAAGACCCAAAGTTCATATGCCTCAAACATTGATGCCATAGCATTTTGGCCTCTTTAGTGTTGACGTGTTGACTACCATAGTAACAAAACAAACCATTTTCATTCCAAGAATACTTCCTAATTGGTACATATGATTGGATTTGTCACATTATCCCATGGAAACCACTTTAAAACCATCATTCATGTCCTTTCACAACCCATCAATCCAGAAAAAAATTCCACCTTTTTGTTGGTGTGTGTAATTCAGTAAATAGAAAGAAGATCCAATCCAACCCCTAAAACATGAAGGACATATCCAAACTTCTTAGTGTCAATGATGATATCACCACATAAAATAGTAACCCTGAGTTATCACCAATGACCACTTTCTCTCCCTTTTGTTGTCATTAATTGGAGAGGTTTCAATGCTTTGGCAATAATCCATTCTTGCAAAGAAGAGACATAAGGTCCAATGTGCAAAGTGCACATCCAAATGTGCACGGTGATAATATAGAATAGTGTTGTCTTCAAGAATCCCCTTGTCACACCCTATTTGTTTTGCAAACTCTTCAATATTTTGAAGGAAACAAATACACGATTTGAAGGCATGTCCCTCATTGTGATAGTGATTGCAAACAAACTTCTTCTTCTTGGAGGATTTTTTCTTTTCCCCTTAGCCTTTCTAGAATGAGTAGACATGGAATTTATATAATCTTGACCTCAAGGAGCCTATCCTCCCATATTCCTCAATGTGACTTGTTTCTATATAGGATTAGTGAAAACCCCTCAAGAGAGGGAGTCTCATAACTATTAATAAACAAAGGAATACAAAAAATTATGATGGCAACAAATTTGAACACTAGAGAGATATTATTCAAAACAATACTTACATACTCTAAATTTGATTTATCCTTTCCCCCTAATGTAATGATGTCAACCTTTAGGGTCTTCGACCTCGTAATCCTCAACATTGTCAAATTAACCCATTTTGAGATTAGAAATAACAATTTTGACTTAGGTTCCATGAATGGTATTCATCATTCCAAAGAATGTCTTGAAGGTCTCTAAAATTTTCTTTAACATGTTGTTGTCCTTGGTGTGATGAATTAGATATGGATCGACATATAGGGTAATTAACAAAAGAGCTTCATCCTTCTTCACACATATGAGGTCATAGTTATCATCAACATTAGTAGGAAGGATTTTCTAGAGGGGTGGTGATTTGATCTACCCACATATTATAACTAGTGCTATTTAATTGGGAAAATATCCACTTGGAGTCCACAAGGTTCAAAGAAGAAGCCTTCTATATGAAGAAAAACAAAGTCTTCATAAGTTTGTCTTGATAAATCCAAGAGGGAAAGAGAGGTGTTACTTCTTCCAAAACAAATTCGAAGAGTGTTATCTTATGTTTTTAAAATGTTGCAATGTCATTCCATATGTAGTGGTAGGGTTCCTATCTATTTAACATGTTTCCTATGGAACTATAACTTCTAGAGAGAAAAACAGTCATGAAGTTATTGGAGTTGCTATCATGAAATTTCAACCACATGTATCAATTGTTTACGTTAACTTTGTGCAATGTTATGCTAGAATTAGTTTTTCTTTACAAATCAAGTGATCATGGCATGGTCTGTGTTTGTTTTACACCCTATTCCATGAAGGCCATCTTTTTAATATCTCTATGATTTTATAACCCTCGTAGTCATGTATTTCCACTAAGATCAATGCATTTTTTTCCATTCGCTATCGACGGTAATCAGTATCCCCTCCATTCACATCCTCGACAATTCCACAAGTCTATAATTTTCAGCTTGCCTAGGATTAGTAGGGTCGTACTTCCCTAGTTCATGTAGTGTTTTTGGAACTCCTTTACTTTGTCCCTTCCCTTCCAAAAGATTACCTATTTGTTTTGTTTACTTTCTTCTTTAACTCGAGCCCATTTTTTTCTCCTTTCTCCTCCTTTGATCAAATTCCTCATTAAACCATTTTGAACCATTTAGGGGCCTTCTTTCCCTCATGATCTCAATTTTCCCTCACTCACTCCTTACAATTACCCTCAATGGCCTTTCTCAACCCTCCACATCCTATCATTTGTAATGGCCCAATATTCTAACCAAGATAAATATAGAAACTACCCAATTAAATAACCATTGATTTGTAATACAAGGAAACCTCAATAAAATTTAGGAGCAGTGAGAGGAGCGAAACTTACCTGAAACCAACACACCTGTAATCTAGTGAAATTAGAATGTAGTGGTACCTTGATCTTCAACCTGACCAACTGCAACAAGAAGTGGGGGATGACTCTCCACCCAACCACCACTCAATCATCATGACTAAGATCCCCCGAGCCCTCAATCTCCTACTATGAAAGTTATTCGTATCATTGTCCTCAAATTGTCCAAGCAAAATGAGATGTCATTTTCTCCTGCTTCTATGTCTTTATATAGATTCCATCCATGGTAAGAAACTCGATCAATTAATTCTTTATTATATTTTAGGATTTCTCCATATTTATCATTAATTAATTTACCATTTTCTTTTATTACCCCAAACATTTATTAATAAGTAATTATTATGATCCCCTTTAAAGTAATTATTATACTTCCTTAATATGATTATTCATTTATTTATTTAATAATAATATGGCAATGATCCCTTTAGGATAATTAGTGTACTTTATTATTATTATTATTATTTAAATAAATAATAATAATATGGGGTATTGTTGGACACACCTACCACACTTAGAGGGGGAGTGAATGAGTGTGGGGCTCTTTTTCCCAAAACTTCCCTCTTGCACAAAAACTCATCAATTAACATTCAACATTTATTCATTACCCATTGTTTTCATTTATAACCAGTTAGATGTGAGCACATATCAACAACATATATCAGAAATATATCATCAACAAGTCATCACCACAAAGAACACAAGATGTATGTACAATTTTATTTTTATTACGGACTACAATCCTTGGGGTTTATCAGCAACAACTGGATAGAGTACAACTATGTAAGAGCACCTGCTCTATAATGCAAGACTCGGCTTACACCCTCAGCACCAACTGAGATGAGGTAACAATCCTCAACAGATGTCAATCTGTCAACAGGTACACAACCTGTCAGTAGTGCAGCCCGCGTGTGCACACGCCTTGGCTCACTACAGCCTGTGTGCGCACGCGGCCAGTGTATAATGCAAAAAGCGTATGCTTCTAAGCAACTAGGGTTTTTCTTTGCTTCACATGCTCAGATCCTCTACAACCTGCAATCACTTTCTCTTATGTCTTCCACTGTCCAAACTAACCCACAACCAGTCACAACACATCAAACAATAGTATCCATCAAGACAATAATGTAACCATACCAGTGTCTCAGTGATAGATCTGAGGCCATAGAATGCAGATCTGGAACCTACCTAATCATCCAAGAGCTTGGCACCATCTCAAACACAAATCTCCATGATTTTATCCACTCCACTCTCCTTGTACACAGTCAGCCCATGTGTACACTCACCCTATACACAGCCAGCCCACTTGTACATGCACCCTATACACAGACAGCCCGTGTGGGCATCAGAAAATAGGGTTTTCTATGAATCCGAGAATTTTTCCATCAAGATCTCCGACATTGTCGAAACTTTGATGCGTCCATGAGATCCTCCTCTCGCTCTCTTCCTTAGAATAGATCTTCAATCATGCTCAAGATATCCACACCAATAATATGCTCTCACAAGAAGCTCTCCGTCAATACTCCAAAAGATATTCACAAGAAGCTCTCCATTGATCCACAAAAAGGATTCTCACCAAATGTGCATTTTACAAGAGATCCTAGATTCTTATTTATACTTTCATCTTCTAGGTCACTTAACCCATTTTTAGATTACTTAACCCATTTCTAGGTCACTTAATGTTTTTTTCTTATTTTAGGGTTAACCACTTTCCATGAATAGAAAGTTCTCCAATACTTTATCATTTAAATATTCCTTCTTGATTTTGTCACTTCATTTTATCATATAAATAATCTTTCTTGATTTTGTCTCTTTACTTTATCATTTAAATAATGATTTCTTCTTTTCAATCACTTTGACTTCTTTGACCTTTGGGGGCTTCAAGCCATCATATGGGGGTCCTTCAACTTCATAGA
Organism: Picea engelmannii; assembly: GCA_009831015.1. NCBI lineage: Eukaryota > Viridiplantae > Streptophyta > Pinopsida > Pinales > Pinaceae > Picea > Picea engelmannii. The sequence continues at coordinate 25,633 of ML806899.1, forward strand.
GCCATAACTCTCAAACCATGAGGAGTTATGTGACATTCCACATACCATCAGAAATGGCATGTCAAGCACTATCCATCTAGGATAGTTTCACCAACGACTTCATTGATCTTCATCTCATTAATCCATATGCAAGCATGGGTCCTCCAACCATTTTTCTAGGATAACTCAATCTGTAAAGCATCTTCCCATGAGGGCTTTCACCATAAGGGGACCACTTTGGAGTTCATCCATTTGTGCACCTTATCAACCATGATAAGACAATAATGATTCATCTTTGCATCAATTCACCACTGCATCATATATATCAACTATGCA
>ML806899.1:26046-36131 GCA_009831015.1 Picea engelmannii
ATGATCCAACAGGTATGACATACTCCCCTCCTTCAAAGAAATTTTTCCCAAAGTTAACTTTGATTATGTTACTTATAGGTTTTCAATTAGCTCACCATATCCTCCAGAACACCCTTTGTTAGTTCATGTATCTTCAACAACAGCCTATGTTGGACTAGCATAAATCCACCCAAGTGACCGCAGCAGGCATTAAAATTCCACATCACAACACCAAGGAAGCACAAATACTCTCTAGTTGTCCTTCCCGAATTTCAAAACCAGACTTAAATCCTACTGGGCTATCCAGATCCCCAAGGCTCGAGACCTCATATTCCCAAGTAGGCATTTGGATCGGTACTCGTGTACACCAAGCATCTCGAACATTTGACCTAAACTCCATCCACAACTACTAGGTACATCCCCAGGTATTGAAGTCCAATCCCACAACACCATCGGAAAGCAACACTCTAGCCATTGTTCGGTATTTTGGCATCACAACTCCAATATAATGCATAATAATTACTAGCACAAGTAGTTGATTGAGTTTTTCCCATCCCATAGTGTGTTACTTGTAATATTCTCATTCGTGGTTATGGGCTCCCATGCGATCATCAAATAAACTAGCCCTCTCAACCCACTAGTGGGTAACCTGAAAATCACCACCTCACAAGATGCAATCCATGCATTAATCATAATATCAACATCTCCTATAAGAATCCACATGCTAAGTCTCGCATGTCATCATGAGAATACAACATCATTGTCATTACCACATGCTTGTGCAATTACATCATGTCATCACATGAGATATTACGATAAGAATTATAACCTCAAGATATAACATTGCATCAACATAATAGATGGAACCACATGTTATCATAACATCGTAGCATAACATCGTGAAAATGATAATCATCTCAACACACTTCACATGTAGAGTTTCTTATCATGATTCATGAACAAAATCGAATTTACTAACCTACATAATACATAGTGAATACTAGATTTTATCTCTAAATCATGAATTATCATCAAAACATCCATCTAGCCCACAGATCTACTAAGTTAAGTTTATCAGCCTAGGTTGGATCGTGAATAATATGAGTGCTAGGGTCTCATCAAGATACTGATTGTTTTTTGACAATCATTTCCTCTTCTTTCAACAAGAAGGTTGACAATTTAGGGGATATGTATAATCACCCTATCAATATACTAAAGTTTTCATATAATTACCTTATTTTAATACATTGTTAACCTTTAACTAAATCCACCACAATCAAGGAAAGTGTTCTTATTGAGCAATGAAATTCCGCAACAAGTTATTAATGGAATTAATAGTATGACTTAAATTATCAAGTCTCAAATCACATTTTTCCATAGAAAATTTTTCCAACAACCTCCTCAGATTAAAAGTAATGTTCAAAATGCATCTCAATACTTTTTTAATGATTTTCAATCTAGTGTGCATTTTCCCAATGATTGCAAAGTCAAAAATCAAGGCATATATGTAAAATTTCAAGTAGCAAGATGGAATCAAGGAACTTCTTCCTTTAAAAATATAATCATTCATTCAAGCTATGTTCTTCCCTTCTTCGAGATGTGACATCCTCTAAGCAAGACAACCCAGTGACCATTAATTAATACAACTCAATCAATCACTTGAATCCATCTTATATATTGTCAATCTTTTCTATTAAAAATATTTGAAGCCATGCACGTCAACTATAGCTTTCATACTTGTCACTTGGGTTGAGGCTTCCCAACATCATAGCATTAATTTGGTAACCCTAGTTGATTTAACAAAAACTAGTTAAGTTAACAACAACTAAGGAATCTCTAACAAAATAGATCTTCCTTAGTGGATAGATAAATCATTATTTTCCCACAACTTATCATTGAAGAACTCTTAAAACTTTGCAACCTTTGTGTCACACATATTCCACAACATCATTTGTTGACCCTATGGTAATAGTCAAATGTATTTCCTTCAGAGCTATGACTAATAAAAATACTAACAGCTACCAATAGATAGATCCAGCATTATGAAGGATTTCTAAACAAATTACAAAGATAGTAGCTATTTCGGGTAATAGTTTTAATAGCTAACATAATCAAGCATGTCATCAACACTAAAATACCCATGACATCAACATTAGAAATTCCTTGTACATAAACCAAACAATATCCAACCTGGGTCGTTGTTATACAACAAAAATACCTTCCAGTATAAAAGTCTTATAGACTTCAAATAGTAGAGGATGCACACCAAGTGTTTGAAAAAGTGCATGAACGGAATGTATTATTATGGAATTCCATGGTTAGAGGATATGTAAACATGTGAACCTTTGAGGAATCTCTTGGTCTTTATTATTGGATTGAACAAGATGATGACATATAGGAAAAAAAAATCATGTTTCATCCTCTCCTCAAGGCATGTGTTGGCCAAGAAGCTCTTGATCAACGCAAGGAGATTCATTATCGCATACTCAGAACTACATTGGATTCTCATGTTTAAGGGGACAATGTGCTTATTGACTTGTATTCCAAAGCATCATGAAATCCATTCTTATGATATGATTCTCATTAAATCCACCATGGTTGTATCATGGTATAAGTTCATTTATCTCAACCTTTTTTCCCTTTAAAGAGGACCACTCAAATTCATTGTTGCATACTTCTAAATTTGTTGCAGAACCCTTAGCATGAGCACACACATATAACCCATGACCCTACTTTCTTTACCATATGTGTTATTTGTGAAACCATTGTCATCCTTTTGATTGTATTGATGGCAACTAGTATTAAATTAGGAGTATTGAATGCAATTCTAATCTGTTAGAGGATTGAGTTATCTTAGCTCATCTTCCTTTTTTTTCAAAAGCACGACTATCTTCCCAAATATCATGATAAGCATATAATTTACTCGTTAGTTGATATATCTTGTGACTACAATTTTCAATTAAAGTTGTAGTACATAAATATCTTAATGATGTTGGTGAGTCAGCAGTAAAGAAAGGCCCATTTTCCTGATTTCTCATATTTGGTATTGTTTGGTTGTTTTGAGTCAAAGGATCATGTTTTCTTTATTGCATTCAAGCCACATATATTTCATGGATTTTTCATTTGAAACTGACAATAAATGCTTCTTTTAGGAATGGACACCCTTGCTTACCTTCACAGAATTCTTGTGAGAGAAGCTTGTACCATAGATAAAGAAGATCAAATTGGATTTACTACATAGGGACTAACTACCCAATTTACACGGATTTGCTTGTGGTCCATAATTCCTTGCTATTGATTTCTTTTGCATAAGACAGGTATGAAGGAATGGCATCATACTTTTTTTCCACCTAGAAACCTCAGGAATATATATATAGCATCCAAAGATGGAACATGGTGAACTGCAATATCTGGAACCTCTCTGAATTTTATATAAATAGGATCTTGGTCCAAACCCACCAGCTTAATACTTCTTCCTTTATTCCAATTCAATGCATTGTCTATATTGTTGCACTTGAGAGATGTGCACTTCATTCGTACAAGTGTTGCTGAAATTATGAGATGACAAGTGAAGTGAGTGAGATCCACAATGGGGATATCCTCCTATTTATACAAGACCTGACACAGCAATAGGTGTGTCTATTAGCACAATTGGGTCGACCTCTTCAACTGGATAATATAATTAATAATTACACAATAGTAATTATATTTCACACGGTGAGGTCAGCTTGTACCCTTCACAATTAGGGTTACAACCAATCTTACTCTCAAACAATATAGCAAGGGATCCACACATCCTCTAGTGTTCAACCACTAGGGACACATCCACCTGTGCTCACCCACAAGGACGTCTCTCTCAACAGATCACTTAATTAAGTCCATAGGAGTGCCATCTGGAGAACCATCTCAAGCCAACTCAACTAAGTCCATAGGAGTACAATGCACGAGACCAGCTCAAGCTGACAACTTAGTCTAGAGAAGTACAATTCAGGAGACCACACATCATCACAACTCAGTCCAAAGTCTAGCATACACATGTTACATGGGCACACCCAACACATGGGCTCTCTCACACAGGTCGTCTCAACTCAATCCAGAGGAGAATGACCAAGAAAATGTCACACGATGTTGCAATCATTAACACTCCCTCTCAGCTAAGGAGGCATTCTCCACCATGCCAAGTCTCTCACGGAAGTACTCTAACTTAATGCTAGAAGGCGGTTTGGTGAACATATATGTAACTTGCTCATGTATATAAAGGTATTGTGAATGTACTACTCTCCTCTGCACCATATCTCTGATATAATGGTATTTGATCTCAATGTGTTTCGATTTATCGTGAAACATAGGATTCTCGAAGAGCTTCACACAGCTTTGGTTGTCGCAATGGATAACGGTGGAATCCATATCATGTCCAAATAAGTCTGTAAGGATCTTGCGAAGCCACATTAATTTGTGGACTGCCACACATAATTTTATGTACTCTTCTTATGCGGTACTCAAAGCCATAGAGATTTGTTTCCTGCTACACCAGGAAACCATGGCAGATCCCAAAGTAAAACAACAACCGGATATGCTCTTCCAGTCCACTGTGATCCCTGCCCAATATGCATCGACATATCCCTCCAATCTTATGTCTACACCAGAGGCATACCTCATGCCATAATCAAATGTTCCTTGTAGATATCTCAACACATGCTTCATTTTTATCCAGTGTGTTTGTCTCGGTTGACTCATAAAATGGCTAAGTACACTCACTGCATAGCATATATCAGGTATGGTGTTAACTAGATACATCAGTGATCCAATCATTTGTCTGTAAATATGTTGATCAATCTTGCCTGAATCATAAGAATCCTCATTCATCTTCTTCAGATTCATCACCATTGGTGTAGGCATAGATATACATTCTATCATACCAATATTCTTCAAAACATCCACTGTGTATTTTCCTTGACTCGGGAAAATCTCATCATTCCTCCACCATACTTCTAGTCCCAAGAAGTAGTGCATCATACCCAGGTCCTTCATCTCAAATTCAGAAGTCAATGCATGCTTTCATTCAGCAATAAGAATTTTTGAACTGGTGAGGAATAGATCATCAACGTATAGGACCAATATCAGGCACTCATCGCCAATAATGTGATAGTATAAGTTGGAATCAGCAACACCCTTGTTGAAGCCCAAACTCATCAAGTATCCATCAATCTTCTCATACCAAGCACGAGGTGCCTGCTTTATTCCATACAAGGATTTCTTCAACCTACATACATGAGACTCCTTCTCATGTGTCACGAATCCATAACGTTACTCGATGTAAACTTATTTATCAATCTCACCATTAAGAAAGGTTGTCTTTACATCTATCTGATGTAGTTTCCAACCCATGGATGCAGCTAGGGAAATAATCGTACGGATGGAAGTGTATCGGGAAATAGGAGCAAATGTCTCCTCATAATCAATTCCCTCCACCTAAGAGAATCCTTTGGCCACAAATATCACTTTGTACTTCTCGACACTTCCATCAGTTGCATGTTTGATCTTATAGATCCACTTGGAAATCACTACAGACTTCCCCTTCGATCTCGAAACAATATCCCACACATCATTCTTCATGATGGATCGATACTATTTTTTCATGGCATCTTACCAAACCTGTTGACTTGTTGCTTCTCCATGACAAGAAGGCTCGGTCTCAATGATGTGGCTCATAGCCGAAATGTAGCTCAAAAATCTTTGTGGTCTCTTTCTCTCTCAGAATTTACCTCAAGGAATCATGTCCCTCTGCCTCGTGTAGAGTTTGTCGAGCCTAGGAATTCCTTTTATGGCCTACTGCAATGTCTCTGGGAACATCAACTAGAGCTACGGGATCAACTTGATCAACTAGATCAATAATTCTCTCCCTCTGAACTGTTGAAGGGGGAGAAGGTAATGTCTCTTCATTCTTTTCGCTATCAATCTCCATCTGAGATTCTATGGATCTTAAAAATTCTATCTCTTCCTCAAAGGTGACATCTATGATCACCCTGATCTGTCTCTGACTCGGGATGTATATCTGGTATGCCTTTGAAGATTCATTGTACCCCATAAATGTACCCTTTCTTCCTGAAGGGTCTAGCTTGGTCCTCTTCTCCTTGGGTACATGAATGTATATTGGACACCCAAATATCCTAAAATGTCCAACCTCGTGATTCACTCCGGTGAAAGCTTCTTCGGGAGTCATATTCTTCATAATCTGATGAGGACTCATGTTCTGAACATACATTGTTGTCATGGATTCCTCTACCCACAGAATCATAGGTGGATTTTGATCATGTATCGTCGCTTTGGTTTCCTCAATAATGGTTTTGTTCTTCCTCTCTACAACTCCATTTTTTTGAGGTTTATAAGGAACATTGTACTCCCTCTTTATCCCTACCTCAATACAGAAATCACTGAAATCCCTGGATGTGTACTCTCCTCCATTATCTGATCTCTTCCTTGATCCTCCTCTCGGTCAAGTTCTCAACCTGAGATTTAAACTCTTGAAATATCACGAGGACTCCATCCTTGGTTTTCAAGAAGTAAGTCCACATCTTCCAAGAGGGATCATCGATGAAGAGCACATGGTACAAATATCCATTGAAAGAAGCAACAGACATGGGTCCACAAAAATATGAATGTATCAGGTCCAATATCATTTTGGATCTATTGTCACTGCTCAAGAAGGACCCCTTGACATTCTTTCCAAGTGCACAACCTCTGCAAACACCATCATGTTGAACATGTATCTATGGAAGGCTTGTTACCATCTTCCCAGAGAGGGAACATATTTTTGAGGAAAATGAGCAAGTCTCATATGCCATAGCTCGCTCAAGCTAATAGTATCATGTAACAAGGCCTGGATTGGTCAGACAGTCAATCTGTATAACCTATTTTCTAGAACACCAATCACCCAGGAAAAATACATGTGTGAGTTCTTATGTCATGCAAGAATGTTTCCTTCAGAGAAGGTAACCTTAAAGCCTTTATCCTCCAAGGAAGAAATAGAGGCAAGGTTCCTCTTCATCCCAGGTACATATAGTACCTCACTCAACTGAAGTGGTATGTCAGAATTTAGTTGGAAGGTACGTGTTCCAACTCCCTTCACAATATATATAGATTTATCACCAAGTACAACATGCAGACGGGATTCTTTCTCTACAATATATGTAAGATGTTCTCTATATCCAATCATGTGCCTAAAGGCACCACTTTCAATCAACCAAATATCACTATTTGTAGGAACCGTACCTAATAGTGTTGATATGAAGAAGAATTCTTCATATTTTATGTCTTCACCTCTCTGATGTGGTTTTGTATCAACATCTGTAGTGGATGCATGTTGTCTTCCTTTCTTCCTAGTAGGACAATCTATGGAAATGTGTCTATACTTGTCACGTCTGAAACACTGAATCTTTGAATTGTCTCTTCTATGTTCATGACCTAAAGTTGATGAATTCTTCTTGCCTTTGAATGATTTGTTGAAACTTCTTCTATTCCTTCTGCCTTTCTTTTTATGAGAAGTAAGAGCTTGATTATCATCATGATGGGAGTCTAGCTTTCATCTGGCTATAAGTTTGGTTTCTCCCTGGGTGAAGTCTGTCCATAGACGATCAAATCTAGGTAGATCTATTATTCCACTGATACTTTGAAGAAATGGTTCCCAATGTCTTGGTAGAGCATTGAGAATGGTCATGAAAAGTTCTATGTCTGATATGGTCTCTCCAATGGCACCTAGCTAATCTCTTATCTCAGAGATCCTCGTGAAGAAGGTGGCAATGGTGTCAACTTTCGTCATATTGATATTTTGAATTTGGTGCTTCAATGTAAGGTCTTTGTTTTGTTTTTTTTCTCTAAAACATATTCTTTAATGCATCATACATTTCATAAATTGTCTTCAAGTTAGAAATACGAGGTAGTAAATGATCTCTTACTGAATAGATGATTGTCTTCCTTGCTTTGACATCATTTGCCTTCCAATCAGCCTTCTCTTCATTGATGTTTATGTTTGGTAGAGTATTTTCTATTAAACTCAATAGGTCATTCTCCTCTAGAGTGATTTGAAGTCTTGACTTCCAGGAGATGAAGTTGCTTGATCCATCAAGCCTATCTTCCACCATAGTTATGTTCATCATGTTTGCATATTCTTCACAAACCCTAACGGCTAGGCTAGGCTAGAAACCTTAGGTTTCGTTGGACTTATGACTGCCAACAATAAGCCTTTAGAATTTCACAAGACCCCTGGTGAGTTGCAAAATCATCCAAGTAGTTGCAGAAACCCTAGAGGCCAAAATTCTACAGAAACCCTAGAAGCCAAAAATCGAATATTCTCGGAATTGAAATCTGAAAGTTGTTGGAGGTACGTTGAAGGAGGTTGTACACTCCTATGCAAAAATTATCCCCAACACTCGAGTGGAAGGTGATGAAACTAGCAAAAGGAGGCTTGTTTTTGTAGTTGAAGCAAGAAGGTGATGGTTGGCTCTTTAATAGCTTGTGCAATGGTCTTCTTCAGAAACTCTACTCTGAAACCATGTTGAATTTGAATTCTTAGCTCCTTCACATGCTTTTTTTTCAATTTTGCAGTTACTTGAACCATAAACTATGCAGTAATACCATACATAAGTGTTGCAGTAACCAAGATCACAAGAAGAATAACCATGCACAAGAACACAAGAGTTTATCCTGGGAAAACCCTTCTCAATCAAGGGTAAAACCCATCAATCCTTTTCTATATCCAAGATAATATCCTCCACACACCACCAAACCCTAGCACACAAGAGGGTGCTTACTTGACCTAGAAACTTGCGTCGAAGAGAGATGCACACTTAAGCCATACAAGTGTTGCTGAAATTATGAGATGACAAGTGAAGTGAGTGAGATCCACAATGGGGATCTCCTCCTATTTATACAATACTTGACATAGCAATAGGTGTGTCTATTGGCACAATAGCGCTGACCTTTTCAACTGGATAATATAATTAATCATTACACAATATTAATTATCTTTCACATGGTGGGGCCGACTTGTACCCTTCACAATTATGGTTACAACCAATCTTACTCTCAGACAATATAGCAAGGGATCCACACATCCTCTCGTGCTTAGTCACTAGGGACACGTCCACCTTTTCTCACCCACAGGGATGTCTCTCTCAATAGATCACTCAACTAAGTCCATAGGAGTGTCATCTAGAGAACCATCTCAAGCTGACTCAACTAAGTCCATAGGAGTACAAGGCACGAGACCATCTCAAGCCGACTCAACTCAGTCTAGAGGAGTACAAGGCAGGAGACCACACGTCATCACAAATAATTCTAGAGTCTGACATACACCCATTACATGGGAAAACCCAACACATGGGCTCTCTCACACAGGTCGTCTCAACTCAGTCCAGAGGAGAACAACCTGGAGAATGTCACACGATGTTGCAATCATTCACATTTGTTATATCAATCTATTAACTAGAATATGTCACACATTAAGGATTCATGTTAAATAACAATGTTAGTATCATGATATGCATTATATGCCACAAAGGGATCATTTCATAATCATAACTTTGAAGAACATTGAAAAGTAAAACAAATTAGGTTTTTAATACAATTTCCAACAAGATTGAATTTAAATCGTGTGCGAAAAGTTATTAGTAATCTGGTCGCTCATAGATATGATGTTACCACATTGTTGACACTTAAAATCACAACGATGAATACTTCTCGCAAATGATTTCCAAGATCTACTATTTATTTATAATAATAATAATAAACTAGTAGGTGGGACCCCCATGTATACTAGTGACGTTATGATGGATGTGTTTCACTCATATTTTGGTTTGTTGTTATAATGATTCCAGCATAGTCTTCTACAGTTGATGATTCAAGTCTTCTACAGGTTGAGGAGAAACATGTGTGTGCTCGACTTTGTTTCTCCTCATGAACAACTTGGTTTTGTTTCTCCTCGGGAACTATTTGGCTCTATATTTTGTTGGGCATTTCTTCTAAAGGAAGTCTATACATGTTCAATTTTCAAGAATCTCAGGCTTAGAGTTGCATGTTATCGATTAAATTCTATTTTTGAATCAAGA
>ML806899.1:36145-54585 GCA_009831015.1 Picea engelmannii
GTGTGTGTGTGTGTGTGTGTGTGTGTGTGTGTGTGTGTGTGTGTGTTTGTGTGTGATTGAATCAGGGCCCTGTTATCGCACAGTTTGTAGCTAGGAGTAAAGGCTATAATGTAGAGGGCCAAACTAGCATAACATGAACCTATCCCACACAATGTCACCACGATGGGGAGGTTCTTTCTCTTTATGGAGGTTAGGCCTAGGGGAGACGTCCCCAATGAACTATGGTTTTGAAGAGGCAAAAAGGCTAATAAGACCAAGATAAGGTTTTCCCCCCTTCACAAGTCACCACCCAAATAGAAAGTCCTGGATAAACAGCCAATAATAAAGTAAATCCCCAATGAAGAACACCTACCTGGAACAAGACAACAGCAGACAGATATATGCAAGCTATATTTCAATGGGTTAGTACTTCATAAGACTATCTAATAAATATATATAAGCAATTAGCAGTAAATGTTGACGAAGTCAATGTTTATCAAAATAGAAATAAAAATAATGTCACTTCACCAATAAATACTGGAACAATGTGGCATTCAATGTAACCAATCAACAATTTATTCAGTTAATGCCTTAACCACCATTCAATTGCTCATAAAGTAAAACGTTGTTGCAATAAAGATGAAATATCCAATGATGACATCAACAACTTAGGGTTAGTAGGTTAGTGTAGTTAGGGTTTTAATTGAAAAGTCTTGAGAGTGTTTAGATCAAGTTCTTACTTCAACGTTGGAGGACTTAGATCAGTGCCTTAGGGTTTAATGGAGTCATAAATGAAGGATGCAAGAGTTGAAGGAGGTGAGATTTTAAAGGACTAGAGGGATAAGTTTTCAAGTGTTGTTAAAGCAGGGATTCAAAATCATAACCCTAGGGGAGAGAGGCTCACGCCAGTGTTTCTAAAGCAAGGCCTCGTGCTCTCTCCTCCTTCCCGGAAAACAACTAGCTCAAATGAAATACAAAATCAAGATAAGAGGGCTTGAAGAGGGAGAGTGTTGCTAAGGCAAGGCTCTTTCATCAAACACTAAAAGAAAACGATCCTAGGTGTAGATGACCTAGGCCTGGGATGTCCCCGTCCTCTTGAAGTCAAAATGGTACAACTAGCTAAAGGGAGGAAGAAAAAGGAGTGTAGCTATGGATAGGCTCTCTTCTTCTTCTTCAATGGCTAAAATCGTTTCTATCAAGGGACATGAGACAAGGACCTACTTGTGTGCTTGTCACCTAGGGTTTTTATTCAGCAAATTATAAATACATGTAAGAAAAGACTACAACCATTCAATCAAGAAGTTTTGCAGAAAAATACTTACAATTCATCAAGAAATAATCATGCAAACCCTAGTTGTAACACCTTCCTTCAAGAAAAACACCATAGAATGCCAAAAATCTCCTCCTTCAACAAGTGTGCCTTCCTTAATTCAACCAATAACCCAAATAGGGCATTAAAAATCAGACCTCACTATGAGTGAGTAAGTTGTGAAGTTAAAATGAGGGTCAAAATCCTCAATATATACTATATCAATGACCCAAATTTACTTTTTTAGGTCATAAAAAGGCCGACAAGGCCATAATGTCAAAATCATACTATTTCTACATTAAATGCTAAGTAAAAACCTTAATTAAGAAGAAACGAGAGTAAAATCCCCTTCAAGGGAGGTGCTATCCCTTTCTAGGGCAAATGAAACATCCAGGAGAAAAATGTTAGCCCCCCAGGGGCCTCTCCAACATGCCACACGTGCCACTGCTCCCCAGTCTACCTCCAAAAGCATCCATGAATATGGATGATGTCATGGTAAATATGGGGACTTCCTAAGCCTTCCAAATATAATGTTCCACTGAAAAGGGGTCATTCCCCTTAGTTATAGTCCTATTGGAGTGTCTCTGGTGGAACATCCTCTTCCTATCAGGTGAAAAACCCTTGATCAAGATCTGTCCTATCTCTTCTCCCTGATGGGGTCTTAGCATCCATCTGGTGGGCTCTTCAGTCCCATGGAGGTCCAAATTGGTCATCTCCCCATGTGTACAGGTCCAAATGGTACCTGTACATCAGGCATGGTCCTGCACATCAAAATCTACGCCCTCCATGGGCTCATCATTCACAGGGATCATAGCAATGTCAATCACATCTCATCATCAATATTATTAAACATATGCATAAAAACCCTAATACATCAGTCAATAGCTCAAAGACGTTACAAAAACCTGCAATACAAGATTGGAGAAAAGGACAAGGCATCTTATTGGGCTAGTGTCCACAAGAAAAGGAAAGTTTCCAGAAAGATCTCATCCAAGCCATGTAAGTGAGGTGATGTGTCTAGGGGATGTCCAAACATGTGGGTGCAGTGAGGGCCAAGGATGCATAAGTGTTACCTGTGGGTGCCTTTGTAGAAGGCGATTTGTACCTATCATGGATGCATTTTTTCCAAGCCAATTCTTGTCTTTATTCTTTTTATTCTTGTTTTATTCTTTTATTTTCTCTTTTTGTTCAAGAACTAACCAGAGGACACCGCCTTGGCATGGTGACCAGAGCTGACAATGTTACCCACAAGTAATTTCACAGAGATGAGAAGGATGGCTCGTGATGAGACCCCCTTTCCCTTGGCCATGCAACCAAAGGTCACTACCCTAGCATGGTAACCAGATGGTGGCAATGTCATACTGTTAGGTACCCATGGACCTAATAGGTTGGCTTGTTATGAGACCCCCCATCCTCTGACTAGGTCTTGTTTTGTTATTTTCTGGGTCCCTCTTGTTTCTTGCTGAGAGGATTTTTAGTGCCTTCTTGGGGATCCCTGGGCGAAGCATCTCGAGGTTTTATTTCTAGGATTTTGTATTTTACCAGTTTCTTTTGCCTTCTGGACCTTTAGCCCCTTCTTCCCATGAGATAAGGTGCCATCCTACAAATAGGTCAACCCAATGCTCAGACAAGGGGAATGGGATAAATGGGTGGGAGATAAGATGAAACAGTGGTGCTATGAGGGGAGTAGACTATGGATTTTCAGAAATTCCCCCAATGGAAAAACAAGACCTATGGGCATAGGCTTGCTAGGGCACCCTGTCAATTTCCCCAAGCATGGTCAAGTAGGCTAATGTAATATCCAAGCAGTTCTTAGAGATAAAACGAATCTGCTGCATATATTTAAAGGTTTCAATGATCAAAAGTGACACATACCATGATACCTGGACCAATTACCTCATGGAGCAAGAACCTCTTCTGATACAGGATCAAGCCGATGGTGATGGTTGTTGTTGTTGTTGACAAGACAAGGATGATGAATGAAGAAAAGGTGGGCCCTCGAGGGCCATGCTCAGGTCAATCCTGCTCTCGGTACTCCATGTCTTGGACCTGTGGGCCTCGAGACATGATCTCCAAGTTATCCCTAAAAAGTGGGGATAACATCTGGCTCCAACTCGGGGACATGCGCTCATCGTAGAGTGCATGAGAACCTCAGCATCTCTGGCATAACCTAAAGACCTTCTCAATCTCGATAGAAGTATTAGTAACAAAATTGGGGTGGTAATTCCACCCCAGCATACATGTATATATAAATATAGACTGAAATAAAACAATGAATAAGTGTGAATATATGAACAAATTAACATGCAATGCAAATGGTATAATACACGAATGCAAAAATGCCCACTTACCTGCACTTACCTCTGAAGTCAAGTCGTCGGTGGCTAGTAACGCTTGATATGTAAAGCGTTTACTAGCAGCTTCAGGGCTCCTCCCTCCCTGGTCTCTAGGTTGAAAGAGTTCGTACCTGCACAACTCATGATTTTATAAGGACCTACCCATAAACTGTCAAACTTCTTGTTCATACCAGGTTTTTCCTTTCTCTTATCCCATAGCAGTACGAGATCTCCTTCGGTGAAGTTTCTTTCCTTGGCTCTATGGTCAAAGGTGTTTTTTATCTTCTCTTGATTTATTTCCATTTGAACAAAGGCACTCCTCCTCGTCTCATCCAGCTCTATTAGTTGATTGATCCTTCCTTGGATTGCTTCTACATCTGTAGCGTATTGTTGAGCGAAACGAAGGATAGGAATCTGGAGGTTCATAGGAAGTTTTCCTTCTAGTCCATATACCAATTCAAAAGGAGTTTTCCCTGTGGAAGTTTTTGTTGTTATTCGGTCTGCCCATACTGCATACTTTATTTTTCTATCCCAGGATCTTTTATGTTCCCCCACAACCTTCTACAAAATATTCATGAGGTTTTTATTGGTTGATTCTCCTAATTCATTCCCTTGTGGGTAATAGTTGGAGGAATGGGATAGGGCAATGTCGTATTTGAAGAAAAATTCCACCAAAGCATATGAGCTAAAATCTTTGGCATTGTCTGTAGTGATCTTGGAAGGGACACCGAACCTAGTTATAATTCGGTCTTCCAGAAAATTCATGACTACTTCTTCGGTGGCCTTCTTTGTAGGAATAGATTCTACCCATCTAGTGAAATACTCTGTGGTTGTTAGGATCCATCGGTAGCCATTACTTTAATTGTCCTTAAACTCACCAAAAAAGTCCAAACCTCACTACTGAAAAGGTGCTTCTATTACTACGGGTTTCCGGGGTTGCGCTAGGAGTTTTGGTTTACCGGAAAAGTACTAGCAAGGCTGGCAAGATCAAACATGTTGGTGGGTATTAGAAAAAAGTGTTGGCCAATAATATCCAACCCTTAGGATCTTTTGGGCAATAGTATGAGTTGCAAAGTTCCCACCACAGTATCTAGAGTGTAAATCTTCCAGTAGCTTATTTTCCTCTTCTTTGTTCACACATCTAAGTATAACCTCGTCGGGATTCCTCCACCTAACTCCATCTTTAGTCAAGAAGTATTTCATAGCTTTCAATCTCAAAGCCCTTCTTTTGTAGTCTACTAGGTGATCGAGGCAAGACAATTTCTTTAGATAGTAGACGATATCAGAATAGCACTCATCATGCTCTAATTCGTTGATCATCACGTTTATTTGCTCACTCTGGCCATTTGTATGGCTTCCTGGTTGCTCTTGGTCGGCATCTGGGCTAAACCTTGTCCCTTTATTATTTTGGTGGGTTTTATTTCTAATTCATACTCCTGGATTTTGGAAACCCATTTTCCCCTGGTACCCATGCAATCTTGTTGTGATAAGACATCCTTTACGGCTGGGTATGGGACATAAGCCTTAATTTTATTATAGCTAATGTAGTTTCTAAAGTGTTTGAGGGACTTGACCAGGGCATATGCTTGTTTCTCAATTATAGAATAATTCAACTTGGAATCTCTAAGGACCTTGCTCATAAAAACCACAAGATGTTCATAGTCATCAACATCTTTTTGCATTAGGACACCAACAATAGTATCTTGGGATGCAAACGAGAATATTATGAAATCTCTTAAGAAATCAGGGTTGATCAAGACAGGATATTGGGAGACAGCATCTTTAATATCTTCAAAGGACTTGTTGGTCTTATCATCCTACCTGAAGGCAACATCCTTAGTTAGCAAAGCGCTCAAAGGTTTTATCCTCTCGAAAAAGTTCAGCACAAATCTACGAATAAAGTTGATATTTCCAAGAAAGGATTGTAAATATTTTATGTTGGTTGGGGGGTGGACATCCTTTATTGTTTGTACTCTTTCAGGTTCAATGGAAACTCCTCCCTACGAAGCCACATGACCTAATAATTTTCCTTCATCAATACCGAAAATGGATTTCTTTGGATTCAACGAGATACCATACTTTCTGCATCACTCAAAAACAATCCTAAGGTGTGAGAGATGGTCTTTCCTATCCTTGAACACAACGGTAAGTTCATCCTGGTAGATTTCTATGATTTTTTTTATAAGGTCCCTGAAGGCAAAATCCATCACTCTTTGGAAAGTGGCACCGGCATTCATAAGACCAAACGACATTCCTAAGTACATAAAGGTTCCCCACGGTGTGGTAAATGTAGTTTTGAGTTGGTCTTCTCTTTTAAGAAAGACTTGGTTGTATCCTAAAAACCCATCCAGTATAGACATCATCCCTACCCCTGTGACCCTTTGAAGAAAATGTTCCATGTTTGGGAGCGGGTAATTGTCTTTCAAAGAAAATTGGTTGAGGTTACAGAAATCCACACACAAACGTATGTCATCATTCTTCTTTCAAACAACTACCAAATTTGACATCCAAGAGGAATATCTAATAGGGGTTATGATGCTAGCGTCAAACATCTTCTGGAGTTCCTTGTGTATCTGGATTTCCAACTTTGGATTGATATGTCTTAGCTTTTGTCGGAAAGGTTTGGCTCCTTCTACCAAATGCATAGCGTGTTGGATAATGTCCCCCCTATAAGCTTTCAAATCATCTTAGTTCCAAGCAAAGGTGTCCTTGAATTCCCTGACAAGTGCCAAGATCTCTATCCTTTCCTTCTCAATGGTCTCTTTACCTATTTTGATCATTCTTGGATCTATTTATCTACCGATATTGAATTTCAGGGCTTCATCATCTTGTTTGTTGGGCCTTTTTCCTTTGAAAACATCATGCATGTCGAAGAGGTTTTCTAGGGGAACACAACCCTTTGGAAAGGTATTGCTTTGAAGGTTAATAACTTCCAGGTTCATGGAATCAGCTAGGAAAGTAATTTGTGAATCAATGAACTCCTTTTTGTTCTCCATGAACCTGATAATTTGATCGTCATCCTCAAAAACTTGCCAATATTCCAAATTATCGGGGACAGAAGGTCTAAAGAGAACCTCCATCTTGCATAAGTCATGAAGAGGTCCCTCACAAGGTTGTAAGGTAGAAGCAGAGACAACCAAAGCATCCGCCACATGGTTTTCTTCTTGAGGAAGGGCTTCAAGTGACTATTCTGAAGGATTTTGAGAGGGATTGAGCCATGTCTCGGTACCTCTTCAACTTCTTATTTTTAGTGGAAAATCTCATCATAACTTGCGATACAATGAGGTATGAGTCTCCTTTTTCCTTTAGATGTGTAACGCATTTGTCAATTGCTAGGTTGGGACCTAGGATCAAGGGCTCATATTCGGCAATGTTGTTGGTGCAATGGAATTCCAACCTATATGAATGGTAAAAGACTTCACCGGAAGGGGTTGTCAAGACAATTCCAGAGTTGGAGTGGGATCCATCAAACTCTAAGGTCTAGATTCCTTCAATTTCTTCAATGGTGTCGATATCTAACTTTCCTTCTTGGACAAACCAATTATTGAGGTCACTATCGATACACAAGAGTTGGTCACTTGACTCATCAAAGGTTTCAATTGGGGAGCCTATGAGAGGTTCATTGTAGAGGGTGAAGAATCCTCCTTCAGGATGAGGGATAGTTACCTTGGATTGGCGTTCATGAAAACTTCCATCTAAGTGTTTTATAAGGCCTTTGTGAAGGATAATACCCAAATTGCTCACGGCATCTATAACGACCACATCTATCAAGAAGGGAGCGTTGGGGCAGAAATCAAAGGCAATTTCTAGGTTTTTAATGATTCCTTTTGCAAAGTCACCTCTGGTATTTGGTTGTGAAAGGCTTAGGACCAATTGATGCATAACCTCTTCCATCATCATGTTGGTTGTAGCATTCGGGTACAGGAGACAGTTGCAGAGGAGGGAGACTTTGACTTGGAGAGTGACGTAGAAAGGTGTGAACTCACCATTCTTGGAGAAAGGATGTCCCACTTGGTGGATAAAGAGAGGAAAATATTTCGAAGGATCATGCTCAATCATTTTAGGCAGGAAAGTCTCAAATTACTCCCTCTCATCCTGAGGAGGCTCCGTTTCCAAAGGAATTTCTTGAAAAGGGGTATTGCTCTCATGGGAAAGGCTTCATTTCCTTTTGGGGGGTGCAAGCTCGACTTGGAGGACTTAAGGGGGCTTAGGTTTCGAGACAAGCTCATCACTAGGGTCCCAGAGGTCATCATCTCGTGAGAGATCAACCTGAAAAAGGTAGTCTTTGAATTCAAGATTTCTTTCAATCTAAAGGCTAAGTCTTGTGCTTCCTCTAAGGTTGCAGGTGATCGATCTTTGAGGATGAACTGTAAGATTCCTTCTAAGGAGTGTAGGTAATGTTCTAGGATAGCTTGTTCTGAGCTTAGTTTTGATCGGACCTTTTGAGGAGAAGGTTGAACCTATCACTAAAATCCCTAACACTCTCATAGGACCCTTTGCAAATGTTAAGGTATTGAGAGTAAGAATCTTGTGTATGTTCACTGTTGCACCATCTTATTCCAAAGGCCTTTTGCATCTCTTCGGGGTTTTTTATGCTTCCTTTTGGGCAGGCATCAATCCAAACTTTAGCATCCTCTACAAGGCACCTTGAAAAAAGTATCATAAAGACATCAGGGTGTTTCTGACCAACCAAATGAAATTCAAACCTATCACAAAACTGGGCCCAATGTGAGTTACCAGGAACTGCTTTTCCTGAGAAAAGTGGTAACCAGGAACCTGCATCCCTGGGTAAGTCATGTAACCCACCTTGGATGTTACTTAGGTTGAAACAGATGAAAATATATGGGTGAGACCACTTGTCTGAATTAAGTGGAGGTGTAGGGTTCATCAGAGTGACAGCCGCCACAGTAGAGGGGTTTGAGTACTGTCGCCCGATACGGGTCGTCATCGATGGAGTCACAAAATAATTTGCTTGAAATTATCAAAGAAAATGGAAAACATCCTAGTGGAGTCATCAGGTAAGATTGTAAGATAGGTCTCTGAGGCAAGGCTTACCAAAAATATTTGTCGTTTGAGGAGAATTGACTTAGTGTTCCCCGGCAACGACGCCAAAATGTTATCACATAGTTTGTAGCTAGGAGTAAAGGCTATAAGGTAGAGGGTCAAACTAGCGTAACAAGAACCTATCCCACCCAATGTCACCACGATGGGGAGGTTATTTCTCTTTAGGGAGTTTAGGCCCAGGGGAGACGTCCCCGGTGACCTGTGGTTTTGAAGAGGAAAAAAGGCTAATAAGACCAAGATAAGGTTTTCCCCCGTTCACAAGTCACCACCCAAACAGAAAGTCCTGGCTAAACAACCAATAACAAAGTAAATCCCCAATGAAGAACACATGTCTGGAACAAGACAATAACAAACAGATATAAGCAAGCTATATTTCAATGGGTTAGTACTTCATAAGACTATTCGATAAATATATATAAGCAATAAGAAGTAAATGTTGACGAAGTCAATGTTTATCAATATAGCAATGAAAATAATGTCACTTCACCAATAAATATTGGAACAATTTGGCATTCAATGTAACCAATCAACACTTTATTCGGTTAATGCCTTAACCACCATTCAATTGCTCATAAAGTAAAATGTTGTTGTAATACAGATGAAATATCCAATGATGACATCAGCAACTTAGGGTTAGTAGGCTAGTCTAGGCTAGGGTTAGTGTAGTTAGGGTTTCAATAGAAAAGTCTTGAGAGTGTTTAGATCAAGTTCTTACTTCAACGTTGGAGGACTTAGATCAGTGCCTTAGGGTTTAATGGAGTCATAAATGAAGGACGCAAGAGTTGAAGGAGGTGAGATTTTAAAAGACTAGAGGGATAAGTTTTCAAGTGCTGCTAAAGCAGGGCTTCAAAATCGTAACCCTAGGGGAGAGAGGCTCACTCCGGTGTTTCCAAAGCAAGGCCTCGTGCTCTCTCCTCCTTCCTGACAAACATCTAGCTCAAATGAAATACAAAATCAAGATAAGAGGGCTTAAAGAGGGAGAGTGTTTCTAAGGCAAGTCTCTCTCATCAAACCCTAAAATAAAATGGCCCTAGGTGTATATGACCTAGGCCTAGGACATCATCTTCCTCTTGAAGTCAAAATGGTACGGCTAGCTAAAGGGAGGAAGAAAAAGGAGTGTAACTATGGCTAGGCTCTCTTCTTCTTATTCAATGGTTAAAATCTTTTCTATTAGGGGACATGAGAAAAGGACCTACTTGTGTGCTTGTTACCTAGGGTTTTTATTCATCAAATTATAAATACATGTAAGAAAATAAGACTACAACCATTCAATCAAGAAGTTTTGCAGAAAAATACTTACAATTCATCAAGAAATAATCATGCAAACCCTAGATGTAACACCTTCCTTCAAAAAAACACCATAGAATGCCAAAAATATCTTCCTTCAACAAGTGTGCCTGCCTTAATTCATCCAATAACCCAAATAGGGCGTTAATAATCAGACCTCACTATGAGTGAGTAAGTTGTGATGTTAAAATGAGGGTCAAAATCCTCAATATATACTGTATCAATGACCCAATTTTACTTTTTTAGGTCATAAAAAGGCCAACAAGGCCATAATGTCAAAATCATATTGTTTTTACATTAAATGCTAAGTAAAAACCTTAATTAAGAAAAAAAAAAGAGTAAAATCCCCTTCAAGGGAGGCGTTATCCCTTTCTAGGGAAAATGAAACATCCAGGAGAGCCCCCAGGGGCCTCTCCAACATGCCACACATACCATTGTTTTCGAGTCAGCCTCCAAAAGCATCCATGAAGCTGGATGATTTCATAGTGAATATGGGGACGTACTAAGCCTTCCAAAGCTAGTGTTCCACTGAAAAGGGATCATTCCCCTTAGGTCTAGTCCTGTCGGAGTGTCTCTGGTGGAATGTCCTCTTCCTCTCAGGTGAAAAACCCCTGATCAATATCTATCATGTCTCTGCCCCCTGATGGGGTCTCAGCATCCATCTGGTGGGCTCTTCAGCCCCATGGAGGTATGAACTGGTCATCTCCACATGTGTACCGATCCAAATGGTACATGTCCGTCGGGCATGGTCCTACACATCAAAAGCTATGCCCTTCATGGGCTCATCAGTCACAGGGATCATAGAAATTTCAATCACATATCATCATCAATATTATTAAACATATGCATAAAACCCCTAATACATCAGTCAATAGCTCAAAGACATTACAAAAACATGCAATACAAGATTGGAGAAAAGGACAAGGCGTCCTATTGGGCTAGTGTCCACAAGAAAAGGAAAGTTTCCATAAAGATCTCATCCAAGCCATGTAAGTGAGGTGATGTGGCTAGGGGATGTCCAAACATGTGGGTGCAGTGAGGGCCAAGGATGCATAAGTGTTACCTGTGGGTGCCTTTGTAGAAGGTGAGATGTACCTGTCATGGATGCATTTTTTCCAAGCCCATTCTTGCCTTTATTCTTTTTATTCTTGTTTTATTCTTTTATTTGTTTTTTTTGTTAAAAAACTAACCAGGGGACACTGCCTTGACATGGTGACCAGATCTGACAGTGTTACCCACAAGTACTTTCACATAGATGAGAAGGTTGGCTTTTGATGAGACCCCCTTTCCCTTGGCCATGCAACCAAAGGTCACTGCCCTGGCGTGGTAACCAGACGGTGGAACTGTCATACTGTTAGGTACCCATGGGCCTAGTAGGTTGGCTCGTGATGAGACCCCCCATCCTCTGACTAGGTCTTCTTTTTTATTTTCCAGGTCCCTCTTGTTTCTTGCTAAGAGGCTTTTTACTACCTTCTCGGGGATCCCTGGGTGAAGCATCTTGAGGTTTTATTTTTAGGATTTTGTCTTTGACCAGTTACTTTTACCTTCTGGGGCTTTAGCCCCTTCTTCCCACGAGATAACGTGTCATCCTGCAGATAATTCAACCCAATGCTCGAACAAGGGGAATGGGATAAATGAGCGGAAGATAACATGAAACAATGGTGCTATGATGGGAGAGGATGATGGTTTTTCAGAAATTCCCCCAGTGGCAAACCAAGACCTATGGGCACAAACTTGTTAGGGAACCTTGTCAATTTCCCCAAGCATGGTCAAGTGGGATAATGTAAGATCCAAGCAGTTGTTAGAGATAAAAGGAATATGATGCATATATTTAAATGTTTCACTAATCAAAAGTGACACATACCATGATACCTGGACCAATTACCTCGTGGAGCAAGAACCTCTTCTGATAGAGGATCTAGCCGATGGTGATGGATGTTGTTGCTATTGACAAGACAAGGATGATGAATGAAGAAAAGGTGGGCCCTCCAAGGCAATTCTTAGGTCAATCCTGCTCTTGGTACTCCATGTCTAGGACTTGTGGGCCTTGAGACATGATCTCCTAGTTATCCCTAAAAAGTGGGGATAACATGCCCGATTATGAGTTTTAATGCAAATAGATTATGTCAAATAGTGTTGGAAAGTCGATAGTTGGAGGTTAATACTGGGCCTATTCTTATTCAATTTTAAGAAATAAATATGGGATTTGGATGACTGGAATCACTGCTAATATTCTATTTTATTTTAAAAGGAAAAGGGGTTAGCATTGGAATATGAAACATTGTGGCTCGAAGGATTATAATTATGGAATTGACAATGATGTTGCATAGATATTGTATAGATGTGAAGGCTGCTATAATTGAAGTATTATGGGCATATGAATTGTCTTTTATTTGAAGTCATCAAACATTATGTCTGTAAATAATGGACAATTAAATAGTTTTGGTTTTTAAAGTGGATGCTTATTGGATTGTGGGTCTGAACAAAGTTATGGTTGTTGTTTGATTTGATTTATTTTTTCTAAACATTATATGTATTATTCCCTCTCATACTATCACTTTTTCGCTCATTATACCCCCCTCATGATCCCACTTTCATTTTTACACGCCCTGTTCTATAAAATAAATTAAAAACTATGAATGGCAATGGCAAAAGATATCACACAAAAATAGGTAGCAGCTAATATTTTTGGTATTAATTGCACAGTTAGTTATTTAATGAATTATTGAGCAGTACTCGTGTTTGTATCCCTTGTCATGCTACCACTTTTTTTCTCATTACAATCCCTCTAGATATCCCATGAACCCTATTCCAACCCCTACTCACTTGGAAATTATTAAATAATTTATTATGGATTGATTTGCACGGGTCTTATATCAATTTCTAAGCCAAACTTTGTTTCATATGAACAGAATGTTATGTATGGTATGTTAAGGGATAGTTACTAATGAATTGTTGCATACGGGGTGAGTTTATTCAGTAGAGGCAGTCATGGCAGAAACAATAGAGGAAGAGGTAACTAAAACAGAGGGCCTAGAAGGGCTAGATTCTCAATTCACTTTGATGTTGACCCTAGGAGTTGAACCAGTTGTTTCAAGATGGGTTCTTTAATTGGATTGGGCAAGGGATAGTTCAACCCCGACCAGAAAGACCTCCCTTCCAGCCTCAAAATATCCCTAGTATTCTTGTGTCTCCTCATATATCCATACAACCAGAAGTTCCTGAAAATGATGGATGGCAGGATATTGTCAATCTGGCAATCTCTCACCATCGTGGTTGGCCCAACTTGTCATTGCCTCCTCCTCCACCTGTAAATCCTAATGTTAAAATTTCCCATGTGCATTCACCTATTCAATCCTCTCATGGTAGAAAATGGTTTAAGACTGGTTTCCCCCATGTGCAAGACAAACATAAAGTTATAGCCTCCCCTTCATCTCCTTCAAATGACTCATTAAAATCAGTGTCCTTGCATATGCATCTGAAGGATGATTGTTCCCATGTTATTAGTGAGATTAAGCATCAAGGTTCGAATCAACCTAAGGCTACTTCTAGGAAGTCCAAAGGGGACAGTAGTGCTAGAAGAAATATTTCCTCTCAAAGTGGAAAATACGGATTTTAATTTGTGTTTATGATTGAGTTGTTGAAGACAATGGTCTACAGAAAGTTTTGGACAGCTATCTATTTTTGGGGGATAATGTGGTTATTTACATGTCTTGGATATGATTTGAATTATTTATGATATTTAATATGCAAATTTTGGAAATATTTATGGGAGCTACAAGGAGGCATGTGTTTAAATGATTATCTAATTGTGTTTATTTTTTATAAAGAATAAAAGTAGGGAGTCACAAGGGGTCCCACCTATTTAGTTATTATTAAATAAAGACCCTTAACTAGTATTACTATTATTACTTCCCCTAAACTAAAATTAGTTAAGTTTAATTAACTTAACTAAAGGAAGTAGTTGAACTACTTCAATTTATTTGGAATGCATAAAAGCCAAATGAGAAGGAAGAACAAGGGGAGAATAGAAGGAGAAAGAAATACTAAGGTTTGTTCTTTTGTTTTCATGAGATAGTTTCAGTTTTCATTCATTCTTGAGTTCATTAAAGGCCTAATTCTTTTTTTGACAGTAGGGTCCTATAGTAGACAGCAAGGTTCAAAGTTGAATCATATCATTCAGATGTTTGTTTCAAAGGTGTTGATCTATATTTGATGTTTTGTGTATACTTGTTTGTTTATGGATTAAGTTTCATAACTGGTAAAGGATATTGTGCAGAGTAAAATTGGAAGCAGTATGTGGAAAGCTGATCCATATTATAAAGTTTAGTTTTTACTTCTTTTCAGAGTCCTTTTGTATGGTTTTCATCGGGGATTTCTAAATTAGAATTTGGTCCATGCCCTCATAGGGATTTTTGTAAAAAGAAAGATACTTTTGATTTCTTGGAATGAAATAAAGAAGATTGTTATTCTATCTCATTTGTGTGTATCTGTGACTTGGCTACTTTTTCTTTTGATCTCCACATTTATTTTCTGTAATCTATAGATTTTCATAAAATTATATAAAATTTTATGTTATTTTGCAACATTCTTTTCACAAAAAAAATAAGCCTAAACACTTGTAATCAATACTTGTGGATTAGGAAAATATTTTTGAGGCTATAAAACATAGGGTGATATTCCCGAATATCTTGTCTTAGCCAGGCGAGATTCGAAAATGATTGAGTAAGATAATTCATGTCTTTGCATCAACACACACTATTATGAAATCAATGTATGATGAATGATCTTACTCGTGGTTTGGATCATGTCACATTCTAGTTTGAAAATATGTAATTACCACTTCATGCAACATACTAGTAACTTGAACCTAGTAATCAAGGTTGAGTTCATAGGAAATGAGATATGGATCATATAAGCAAAGAAATAAAAGTTTTCAAATTTCAAATAGTGAATTACTAGAGGATGGCTTCTTATTTCTAGATCAATTTTTATTTAGATCGGTGAAACAATTTCAGTTACAATGCCCAGCTCAATGGAGATTTGAAAGGTGGTTGAAGAGATGCAAAATTTGAAGTAAGCTCTTAACAAAGTGGAAGAAGTTGTTCAAAATACCTTAAACCTGTAAGAAAGGATGCACACTTAATAAGGGAGGCAACCTTACTTTGGACCAAATTAAATTTTAGTACAAGTATGGCATTGGTCTGATCATTGGGCCTTACACTAGAAATTCCCACCATATTCAGGAAAAAGATCTCACTAGTTTGTTATATCTCTCGATACTTCCAACAAAGATGGAAGATCCAAAATACTAGACCATACTGGTTTCAATAGAAAATATTAATTGTATGGCTCATGGAGGAGTCAACAAAACTTGGATTAAAATAAACTTTAATCTTTGTGTGATGACAATCTCAAAAAATTGTTTTAACATGTTTTAACATAATTGGGAGAGCCCATAGGTCTTAAGCATTAAAACCAACACTCTAATACCATATGTAATGGCCCAAAATTCTAAACAAGATAAATACAGAAACTACCCAGCTAAATAACCATTGATTCATAACACAAGGAAACCTCAAATAAATTTAAGAGTAGTGAGAGGAGAAGAACTTACCTGAAACCAACATACTTGTAATTCGGTGAGTTCAAAATGTAGCGATACCTTGATGTTCGACCTGATCATCCGCAACAAGAAGTGGTGGATGACTCTCCACCCAACAAACCCCTCAGTCATCACAACTGAAAGCCCCCAAGCCCTCAATCCCCTATTATGCCATCTCTTCTTATCCTTGTCCTCAAATTTCCCAAGCAAAATGAGATGTCATTTTCTCCTTCTCCATCTTTATATAGACTCCATCCATGATAAAGAACCTGATCAATTAATTCTTTATTATATTTTAGGGTTTCCCCATAATTACCATTAATTATTTTAGCCTTTTCTTTTATTACCCAAAATATTTATTAATAAGTAATTATTATACTTCTTTAATATTATTATTCATCCATTTATTTAATAATAATATGGGGATGATCCCTTGAGGATAATTATTGTTCTTTCTTATTATTATTATTTATTTAAATAAATTATAGTAAAATGGGGCATGACATTGTTTCCCTACTCTTTGAGTGGCTTGTTGTTGATCAATCTATCCCATTATGTCCCTCAACAAACTTTTTGTTATCCCTATGGAGTCTTCATTTTCACACCTCTTCTTCACAACTTTGATGACAATATTCTTCAATCTGATGAGCATCTCTTCTTCTATCATGACTATAATTTTCTAATATTCTTGGTGGTAATGGTTTTTTCGATGTTGTTTTCCATTTGATGACTCACTACCTCTAACCAAGATTTCATTGATTTAACATTTTTAAAGGCCTCTTTCCCTATGGAGTATATTTTTTGTATCCTTGGTGGTAATGGATTTTTCAATGTTGCATTCGAAGTGAAGAATCGCTACTTCTATCAAAGACTTCATTGTTTTAACCTTCTTAATGACCCTATTTGTGTCTCCTAAGTAATCTCCCCTGCTTCAATGAATTTCTTATAGTAAATTAAATGATGAAGAGGTCCCTTGTTCTTAAATCTCTTTTCAAGGAAACATAAAAATAAACAAGCATAGACCATTGCAAAGTTTCTCCCATCATAGTGTCTTTTTGTGTACAGAATTTGTTATCAAATTTGAGATAGTTGCATAAGTGTATACAGAATTTGTTATCAAATTTGAGATAGTTGCATAAGTGTCTAATGCTTAGTTCAACTAAGATGTTAGTTATTTCAATATTTTCTTGAAAAGCGACTTGAGAATAGGTTGTCTCATTGTTAGTGACTTTCCTATAAGAGATTCATTGATGACACACTGAGTCTTCGCCAAGATTCCAATAATAATGTGCACCAATGTTTTAATGAATATGGAGTTGTTTATCAAGAAACCCTAATCACACCTTATGTTCCGGATAAAGATATTATTGTGTTGGACTTACAATATTTCAAAGGTTGAATATTTGATTCAACCAATGTCCTTAACACCCATTGTTTTCAAAAATATTCAAATATATATTAATACGTTCCTTATAGTTCTTGTCACCCTTTAATCTAAAATTTGTGTGTATTCTGGTAGAAGTAAAGAGGATGTTCGTTCATACAAGAAGAAAACCTCACACATCAATCACAATTTTTCCAATGGCGTCGAAGGATATTGCAGATATCCTTGCAAAATCCTTTTACCATTATTATTTTAAGTTAATTTCCAAGACCAAGGAACTCTCCTTTGATGAGAGTTTCAATTAAGTTGTAGGATGTACAAATCTCTTTAAAAGACTTATATAAAAATTGCATCCAAATGGGAGACATTGACCCCATTGTTTTTTTTTCTTTTTAGTTGAGATACTATTTCTACTCTTATTTTAAAATTGAAATAAGAGATCTCTTTACATTTAAAATTGAAATAAGAGATCTCTTTACCTTTGTTTTTTAATTAATAGAAACTAATAATATTTTGTATTAAAACCAAGTTGCAATGGAGTTGGTCAGCATGGTGATACTAAAAGGATGTTGTCTCTTAAAACAAAAATCAACATAACCATGAAGCAATATCGTTCTAGAACAAAAAAAATTGTATCATCCTCCAGAGGATTTCAAAACATTTATATTAGTATAATCTCTAAAAAATACACATAAAACCAAAAATGTTTTACATAACACAAGACCTAATCGCAATTGTTAGTACCATATTTGTTCTTGACATGGTATGATGGTTTATCAAGGTTATAAGGCTAAGATATAGCAATATGAAGGTAGAAAGTCGAGTTTCAGGAGCTTCTGCCATGCTCAGAGTCAAATGTTTCTAAGGCGGAATTCAGAAACAACAAGAAAATCCACACCATTTATGCATAAGGAAAACATTAAGCTCTCGGGAATTGGTGTAGTCCAAAAGGCTTGTCACAGTACCAAAAATTAAGCTCTCGAGAATTGGCGTAGTCCAAAGGGGCTTGTCATAGTACCAAGAGGAGTTTTTGTCACACGTGATAAGGGGGGTCGAAACAATATCCCAAGGGCTTGCCACAAGACCGCTGCCTAAATGTGAAAATTTAATAGTTTTCCTAACCCTGAAAGATCGATGGCTCAAATTGTGTTACACGCCTGACCTTTAAATAACGGTCATCAGAGTTCCCTTGGAAACCTAGCTCCCAAGCACTCTAATGGGAGCACCCCTGACGAATGGCCCAGATTCGATAGGCGTTATCAATAATGCCCCTAAGAATATCAACGGTCTATATTTTCTCTCGAGTATTAAAGCCTCCCAGTCGAGGGCCACGTCAACATGCCAACAAGGCACTTTCAGAATATATCATAGAATGTCATGTGGATATGTGGAACCCATCAAACGCATAGGTAAATGTCAAAATTGGGTGAAAAGTGTTCCATTTACTTGCCACCTCAATGCCATTGTGGGCCATTA
>ML806899.1:54685-90464 GCA_009831015.1 Picea engelmannii
GAAAGGATGCACACTTAATAAGGGAGGCAACCTTACTTTGGACCAAATTAAATTTTAGTACAAGTATGGCATTGGTCTGATCATTGGGCCTTACACTAGAAATTCCCACCATATTCAGGAAAAAGATCTCACTAGTTTGTTATATCTCTCGATACTTCCAACAAAGATGGAAGATCCAAAATACTAGACCATACTGGTTTCAATAGAAAATATTAATTGTATGGCTCATGGAGGAGTCAACAAAACTTGGATTAAAATAAACTTTAATCTTTGTGTGATGACAATCTCAAAAAATTGTTTTAACATGTTTTAACATAATTGGGAGAGCCCATAGGTCTTAAGCATTAAAACCAACACTCTAATACCATATGTAATGGCCCAAAATTCTAAACAAGATAAATACAGAAACTACCCAGCTAAATAACCATTGATTCATAACACAAGGAAACCTCAAATAAATTTAAGAGTAGTGAGAGGAGAAGAACTTACCTGAAACCAACATACTTGTAATTCGGTGAGTTCAAAATGTAGCGATACCTTGATGTTCGACCTGATCATCCGCAACAAGAAGTGGTGGATGACTCTCCACCCAACAAACCCCTCAGTCATCACAACTGAAAGCCCCCAAGCCCTCAATCCCCTATTATGCCATCTCTTCTTATCCTTGTCCTCAAATTTCCCAAGCAAAATGAGATGTCATTTTCTCCTTCTCCATCTTTATATAGACTCCATCCATGATAAAGAACCTGATCAATTAATTCTTTATTATATTTTAGGGTTTCCCCATAATTACCATTAATTATTTTAGCCTTTTCTTTTATTACCCAAAATATTTATTAATAAGTAATTATTATACTTCTTTAATATTATTATTCATCCATTTATTTAATAATAATATGGGGATGATCCCTTGAGGATAATTATTGTTCTTTCTTATTATTATTATTTATTTAAATAAATTATAGTAAAATGGGGCATGACATTGTTTCCCTACTCTTTGAGTGGCTTGTTGTTGATCAATCTATCCCATTATGTCCCTCAACAAACTTTTTGTTATCCCTATGGAGTCTTCATTTTCACACCTCTTCTTCACAACTTTGATGACAATATTCTTCAATCTGATGAGCATCTCTTCTTCTATCATGACTATAATTTTCTAATATTCTTGGTGGTAATGGTTTTTTCGATGTTGTTTTCCATTTGATGACTCACTACCTCTAACCAAGATTTCATTGATTTAACATTTTTAAAGGCCTCTTTCCCTATGGAGTATATTTTTTGTATCCTTGGTGGTAATGGATTTTTCAATGTTGCATTCGAAGTGAAGAATCGCTACTTCTATCAAAGACTTCATTGTTTTAACCTTCTTAATGACCCTATTTGTGTCTCCTAAGTAATCTCCCCTGCTTCAATGAATTTCTTATAGTAAATTAAATGATGAAGAGGTCCCTTGTTCTTAAATCTCTTTTCAAGGAAACATAAAAATAAACAAGCATAGACCATTGCAAAGTTTCTCCCATCATAGTGTCTTTTTGTGTACAGAATTTGTTATCAAATTTGAGATAGTTGCATAAGTGTATACAGAATTTGTTATCAAATTTGAGATAGTTGCATAAGTGTCTAATGCTTAGTTCAACTAAGATGTTAGTTATTTCAATATTTTCTTGAAAAGCGACTTGAGAATAGGTTGTCTCATTGTTAGTGACTTTCCTATAAGAGATTCATTGATGACACACTGAGTCTTCGCCAAGATTCCAATAATAATGTGCACCAATGTTTTAATGAATATGGAGTTGTTTATCAAGAAACCCTAATCACACCTTATGTTCCGGATAAAGATATTATTGTGTTGGACTTACAATATTTCAAAGGTTGAATATTTGATTCAACCAATGTCCTTAACACCCATTGTTTTCAAAAATATTCAAATATATATTAATACGTTCCTTATAGTTCTTGTCACCCTTTAATCTAAAATTTGTGTGTATTCTGGTAGAAGTAAAGAGGATGTTCGTTCATACAAGAAGAAAACCTCACACATCAATCACAATTTTTCCAATGGCGTCGAAGGATATTGCAGATATCCTTGCAAAATCCTTTTACCATTATTATTTTAAGTTAATTTCCAAGACCAAGGAACTCTCCTTTGATGAGAGTTTCAATTAAGTTGTAGGATGTACAAATCTCTTTAAAAGACTTATATAAAAATTGCATCCAAATGGGAGACATTGACCCCATTGTTTTTTTTTCTTTTTAGTTGAGATACTATTTCTACTCTTATTTTAAAATTGAAATAAGAGATCTCTTTACATTTAAAATTGAAATAAGAGATCTCTTTACCTTTGTTTTTTAATTAATAGAAACTAATAATATTTTGTATTAAAACCAAGTTGCAATGGAGTTGGTCAGCATGGTGATACTAAAAGGATGTTGTCTCTTAAAACAAAAATCAACATAACCATGAAGCAATATCGTTCTAGAACAAAAAAAATTGTATCATCCTCCAGAGGATTTCAAAACATTTATATTAGTATAATCTCTAAAAAATACACATAAAACCAAAAATGTTTTACATAACACAAGACCTAATCGCAATTGTTAGTACCATATTTGTTCTTGACATGGTATGATGGTTTATCAAGGTTATAAGGCTAAGATATAGCAATATGAAGGTAGAAAGTCGAGTTTCAGGAGCTTCTGCCATGCTCAGAGTCAAATGTTTCTAAGGCGGAATTCAGAAACAACAAGAAAATCCACACCATTTATGCATAAGGAAAACATTAAGCTCTCGGGAATTGGTGTAGTCCAAAAGGCTTGTCACAGTACCAAAAATTAAGCTCTCGAGAATTGGCGTAGTCCAAAGGGGCTTGTCATAGTACCAAGAGGAGTTTTTGTCACACGTGATAAGGGGGGTCGAAACAATATCCCAAGGGCTTGCCACAAGACCGCTGCCTAAATGTGAAAATTTAATAGTTTTCCTAACCCTGAAAGATCGATGGCTCAAATTGTGTTACACGCCTGACCTTTAAATAACGGTCATCAGAGTTCCCTTGGAAACCTAGCTCCCAAGCACTCTAATGGGAGCACCCCTGACGAATGGCCCAGATTCGATAGGCGTTATCAATAATGCCCCTAAGAATATCAACGGTCTATATTTTCTCTCGAGTATTAAAGCCTCCCAGTCGAGGGCCACGTCAACATGCCAACAAGGCACTTTCAGAATATATCATAGAATGTCATGTGGATATGTGGAACCCATCAAACGCATAGGTAAATGTCAAAATTGGGTGAAAAGTGTTCCATTTACTTGCCACCTCAATGCCATTGTGGGCCATTAGAAATTCATCGTGTTTTAAGAATGATGTCAGTACGACAACCTTTTCCTTAGCCATTTTTGTCTTTTGGGTGAGACAGATCAACATCTCTCCTCACATTAGTGACAGGTCAATGGTAGAGATAAAGTCAAGGGTTGTTGTCAGGAAAATGCAAAGAGAAACCCTGGACACAATTTTCCACAATATTGACAATGACGTTATCTCCAGAGAAATGTAGAGGAGATGACAGCACGACATGCCAATGGGACCCTGTCATAACCAATCTGGATTTACCATGTGGACATGTGAAACCCACCAAAGTTCCCCAAAGCATATCAAAAATGGGAAATGTGTGTCTTGCCCCTCTGCCACATTAGTGCCAACGCAAGCCAACAAGAAGGGGGCACGTGTCCAAGGTGGCATCAGCCTAAAAAATTTCATGCCTTGGTCGATTTTTTCTTTCCAACATAGTGAGATCAACGGCCCTCATTTGACCTCCTGTTCCTCTGATCGACGGTCAATATTTACTTCACAGTTTTCTTTTCAGAGTCACATTCAAATCCAACAATCAAGAACTTTGAAGATGATCCTTCGATCAATAGTATAGATCTGATCTTTGATCTCAAGATTGTCCTGACCAAATGTCGTGTCAACCCACCAGCAAAGCACTGTCGGAGACAATCAATGGTTTCCACGTGAACCTGTAGAATCCACCATATGCATAGGTAAGAGTCTAAAATATGGGTGACACATGTCTTGTTTCCCTACCACGTTAGTACCACTATGGACAAATAGAAAATCACCATGTATCTAGGTTGGCGTTATTATGATGAGTTTTTCCTTAGCCTTTTTTTTGGTTCGTGGTTGAGAAATATCTATGGTTCTCATGCATTCCTAGTTCCTTTGATGGATCAAGTGTTGTTGTAGTTCCTCATTTGGAGTCCCTTTTGAAACTAATCTTACAGCACCTCAAAGAGGCACCTACGATCAACGATCTAGATTCGATCATGTCTGCAATGCCAGATCGATGTCGAGATGATGTCTTGGACCTTTCTCTAGTGGGGCCAATAAACATCCCAGATCTACTCCCACGTATCAAAACCTCTCAGCCAGGTGCGACATCAACTTGCCAGCAAAGCATTGTCATGGTCAATCAAAGAATGCCACATGGACAAGTGGAACTCACCGTATGCATAGGTAAACACATCAAAATTAGGTGATAAATGTCCCATCTATCTACCACATCACTGACAGCGCAAACCAGTGAGAAGGCACCACGTGTCCAAGGTGACGTAAGCACTATAATGTTCATGCCTTAGCCAATTTCCTTCTCTTGGTCCAGCTAGATTGACGGCCCTCATACGTCAGCACATTGCCCCTTGCAGCTCCAGATGGACAGTTGAGATGTGGTCTCAAAGTCCCCTCGTCGGAGTCATGTTTTAGGTCTAGACCCATACCCCTCCAATGGGCTCCTCCGATGGATGGCACAAATCTATTCTCAGACCCTTTTCAAGTGAGACTGATAAATGGTCGAAATATGCTCTTAGACCTGTTTCAAGTGAGACTGATCAACAGTCCAATTCCACTCTCGGGCCTCGAAGCATCTTGTTCGAGTGTCGCGTCATCCCACCAGTAGAGCACTGTTAGAGCCAATCAAAGGCTTCCACATGGACACAAGGAACCCACCGGATGCATAGGTCAAAACACCAAAAAGGGGTGACATGTGTCTCATTCTACTGTTGCGTCAGCGCCATCATGGGTCAATAGAAAATCACCACGTATCTTGTGGTGACCCTACGTGAGTAGGTCAATTCCTTAACCATTTTTGGCTTTTAGTCGAACCAAGATCAACAACTCTCTTGGTTTCAGCAAAATATTAATGGTGGAGATCATATTGGACGTTGGAGGAGGAGAAACACAATGAACATTCCCTTACATGGCTTATCCTCGATCGTCCTGATGACGATATCATTAAAGAGAGGGTAGGTTCAGTCGATTAACTTCCCAAATCATAGTGAGTTCCAAATCAACGGTTCAGCTTCAATCTTAAATGTCAGGGCATTTTAGGCTCATCGTTTCGCATATCAACGACCCATATTTGATCAAGTCCGCAATAGAGGGTTTATATTCATTGCAGGATGGATGGCCCATATTTTATCACAGTTATATTCAGATCATCGATACATCAAACCTAGGGACTGTTTTCTGATGACGTGAAGTTTTGTTATTAAATATCGACGGTTGAGATTGATCGTTGACATCAATCTGACGGCTGTTGAGTCGCGTGATCTCTACAGTTAGGATTTGGAGCTTCCATCCAAAGAGGAAAATGATTACAATTATTTCTAAGGAGTAGAGCATGATGAATTTCTCAACTTGCAAGTTCCTAGCTGCCCCACAATCTGCTTATAACATAATTTCATCATGTAAAGGGAGTTTTTTACGATTTTACCAGGGAGAAACCAAGAAAGACACAAGAAACTGGAAACAGTTTCAAGAAGCAATTTAGGGAACAAGTGAAAGCAATAAATTAGAAAGCAGGTTTCTAATGTCAAGGTCAGAACTTTGGGGAATTTAATATATTCTTATAACCAAAGTTATTTGACCAGAAACCTTGAGTACAGTCAGTTGATAAATGCAGCACACAACTAGAGATTCATCCCCTACATTTAAGTTTCAGTCTATAATTCCTCCATATACTGTATTTGTGTTCTTGTAAAGCATCCCCTTCCACTTTGCTTTTATGGCATTATATTTGATTTATAAAATCTCAAGTAGCAATCCATTCACCATGTTTAGTGTTACTGTATGATGTCTGGCAATGACACAGAAGTGATTTCCTCTAAATGTATGACCATTTCTTGTCATTTTCTTTGTGAATTTAAATTATATGCAGAGGGTACCTCCATTTATTTGAATGTATGAATATTTTAATTGTTTGAAGTATGTGTTTGTTGATTTTTTGACACCTGTTAGAGTTATTGAATTATTAATTGGTCAGCATGTTGTTCTTTTCCTTAGGCTACAGGATTCCTTTTTAACAGTACATTGTATGTTTATTATGTTTTTCCTCTAATACAATTTTCATCCTCCTTTAAATCTTGATTGTATAAGACACTCGTGGAAAAATTCCTCTAATAGTTGAGATCATTTATCAACTGAATTGAGATTGTTTGACGTCCTTTAATTTTAATAAAGAGAGAGGGAAAAACTTCCCAAAATTGCACAAGTATTTTACTGCAAATATGGCCTTAAGATTCATCTTGAGTTTTATCCCCTAGGGTGCATCAGCATCGTTACAATAACAACCTGTAACATCTCGAGGGATAACATCTGAAATGGTATCGTTGTTGGGGACGTATGTTGAAGAAATATTCCCTGGGGAAAAAAACATTGTAATCTCTAAGACTTGGCAGTGAATAGGCCTCAAACACTTGGTTTTTTATTTTTCACCTGGCGACTCCACAGAAGGAGAATTTGACCTCTTCCAGAAGACACACCATAAGCCACCCTGATCCTGATTTGATTCTGATATATTCAGATCCAGAAAAACTCGTGATCTAGAGGAATATCAGAGAGCATCAAACCTCATTTTTCTCAAGTAACCCTTATCTTGAAATATATCCTTTTGTTGTTCATCAAAATGTTGAATCTGTAGATCTGACCGATATACCTGAAGATTCACTTTTTGCTATTAAATTTCCTCCAGAACCCTTAATAGATATCCAAAATTCTCTTCTAGAATTTAATTAAGAAATCAGTTCTTCCTACGGACCTTTCTTGAAAATATTTTATCCTCCTTTTCCTTTTGAAGCCCATAACCTCATTTTACAAAATCTCATGGCTGGTTTAGGTGGAGAAATACCTAGGGGAAATCAACCTCCCCCACACCCTATAAATCCTTGGGTCACTTCCAGATATTCCCCACTAAATCTACCCCAAATTACCCATGACCTCCCTGAGAATTACATGAAATATCTTCCCAAATTTGATGGTGATAAAACCCGCTCAGCTAAAGAGCATATGATTATTTTCCGCGACTTTACAAACGACCATTTTGTAGAACACGATGAGTTCTGCATCTATTTTTCCAAACTTTGGGGGGAGATGCTAGAAAATGGGTCAGAGAGTAACTCGTTGCTTCAATTGATAGTTGGCCAACTCTAGAAATTGTCTTTATGAGGCAATGGGGTGAGAAAAGGGATGGCCTATACTACCTGAATGAATTTAACTCACTCAAGAAAAGAGCCAATGAAATTGTTGATGATTTCGACAGGAGGTTTAATAAGATCTATAACAAGATCCCTGCAAAAATAAATCCATCATAACCAATAGCCAAAGTGACATATGTTGAGGCATTTGATGTTGATTTTTCCATGACCTTGAGAGAAAGAATATCCCCAACCCTTCTAGTAATGCAAGAGGATGAAATAGACATCAAAGGGAATATGATTTCATCAGGAAAGATGAAGAAAAAATAGGCTCATGAAGAAAAGAAGGTCAGGGAATATTGTGGGACTTCTGATCCAAGTAGAGAACCCCAAGAAGCAAATATGGATAAGATGTCTACAATATGGATAAGATGATTATGAAGGGTCACTAAATTGTAAGAAATTGGTGCATGATTCTCAGCACAACAAAGGAGATTTATCCTCAGTTCAGTATAGAACTTTTGTTGATGCACTACAGGCTGAGATGCATAAGAAGTATGATCTCAGGCCTCGATGGAAAGTAGTTGTTGCAGACAGTCAGCCTCAAGCTAAGAAATTCGATCCAAAACTGGCCAAAGATAAATCTAAAGAGGTGTTGGACATACCTAATGTAATGTCCCTGGACACCCATGTTCGGGCCACGCTACACGAGGGAACACTTTCGTTCTCTCACTGCGGAACATACTGTAACATACCCAGTATTCAACTGAGTAATGCCACATAAATTTTTCTCTTCAAACTGCATGCAATTATAACATATACATACAACGCTCTTGCGGAATATTTACATATAATATGTAAACAAACAATTACATTCTGTAAATATACGATTTCATACTGAAATAACGGTAAACACAGACATGCAACATATACATGGAAATATCCATAAACATACAGACAATTATAATCACACATATGATAAACTGTAACATAAGCACATAAATAACAATGCAGCATGTAAATTTATCACACGATTGGTACTTATCTTGAAAAGATTGTCACCAGCTGCGTGCAGACCGTCCATGAACCTCCCAGCCTTAGACTACACTATTCATCACTCTCAACAGTGAGTCGCCCCCTATCTGGGACTAAACTCCACCCGAGTAAATGGATTCCTAACCAGGCTAAAGGCTCATAGACAACAGGAAAGACTCTGTCTCAGGTTCTCACTCAACTAATAGCCTATAGCCTCTCATTCCCCACATGCCTGTCCCACCCAAGGAAGTGTGCCCCTTCTCTACTCAACAGTCCTTCGGTTGCCCCATTTCTCTTCCAGGGCTTCAGCAATAGGCCGGATAGGAAGTCTCAGAGCACTGTAGTTGCAGTTCAGAAGCTTCAGGAAATCAATTCCCAACAATTATCTCGCTCAGAAAATTGCTCATGGGCCTGACAACCCAACTCTTCAATTTCCCATGGGCCTGACAACCCGCTTCTTCAATCCTGCTTCCAAGCTAACCAGGTACACCAATAGGAAAATGGTTATGGAAACAGGTTCAGATACAGTGAAATGAATGTCTGAGGAATAATTGACTGCATGAGTGAAATGGTCATGGAATCCTTGGCTGGATGACTGAATGATGGATGGAATCATCGGAGAGACGACCGTAAGAATGATGGTGAAGGTTTCCGAATGAGCTAAGTCCCCACAATATGTATTCATGTCCCCAACTTGACACTTGTCATGTTGGAAGCTACTTTGGTCCACTTGTCCCCAACTTTAGAACTTAGGATAAAATAATTGTCCATACTTTATGTTTTAAGAAATATTAAAATAATATTCATTTTGGCTTAATCTCTCTAGCTTAACCCTTTTCCATTAACTTTTGGCCCTCCCTTTCCCTAACCGGTGAAGTTTAGTCCCCCATCTCTTTTATCGTGGTCGGTATGCACGTAGTGATATATTTTATATTAATCATGAGACATATACAAAATAAGCGCAATGGCCTTTAACATCTAGGCGCACTGGCCTAATTCCAAAACATAAGCATCACATCTTATATTAACTAGCTCACTAGCCTATAACACATATCATATACACAAGGTTCGTTGACCTCTATACTGCACGCGGTATTCGGGAATGTGCACACTACATCATTTTACTGCGCAATACACGTGTGCACTATGCCATGAAAGATGCATTACAAAATGATGTCAAAACAACTCACCAGCTTAAGTATATTTACATTACATTTACAATTGGGTTTGGCTGAGGGATATTACAATCCCCTCCCCTTATTTATGCACTGTCCTCGGTGCATCATGTAAATCTTCAAAAAGATGCGGTTATTTTGTCCGCATTGCATCCTCATGCTCCCAAGTAGCGTCCTCAGGACCATACCAGGTCTATTGGACCTTTACAAGCCCTATGGCTCGATTCCGGAGCTGCTTGATTTTCCGGTCCAGAATGTGCACCGGATGCACTTGAAAAGCGCCTTCTTGCTTCACCTAAATCACATTCCAATCAATAACATGATTAGCATCAGGTATATATTTATTTATCAATGATAATACATTATGAACATACATATATGCAAGCGATGTAATCATATAAGCAACTGGACCAATCCTCTCTCGGATTTCAAATGGCCCACAAAATCTGGCTGCCAACTTGGTGCAACTTCCCAGCTTCAGGGAACTCTTGTTAGCTTTCACCTTCAGGAAAACATGATCACCCAATTTGAATTCTCTATGGGTTCTGTTCTTATCGGCATAACTTTTCTGCCTATCATGGGCAGCTTTTAAATTCTGCTTAATTTTTATCATTTGGTCCTCCATCTCCTTGAGAAACTCTAGCCCAACTACTATCCTATCAGCTGGATTATCCCAGTTCACCGGAGTATTGCACTTTCTATCGTAAATTGCTTCAAATGGGATCATATTCAATGATGCATGATACCCATTGTTGTAAGCGAATTCTACCAAGTGCAGGTAGTCCTTCCATTTCGATGGTTTGTCCATCACATACATTCTCAGTATATCTTCTATCACTCTATTCACCCTCTCTATCTGTCCATCAGACTCTAGATGATAAGTTGTACTAAATTTCAGATTCGTTTTGAATCCTTTGAACAATCCCTTCCAGGAATTCGAGGTGAAATTCGGGTCTCTGTCGGACGCAATTGTTTTAGGAATTCCATGCAATCGTGCCACTTCCTTCATGAAAATATCAGCAACATCTACTGCCTTGTGAGTAGTTTTCAGTGGAATAAAATGGGCATCTTTTGTAAGTTTGTCCACCACCACCACGATCGAATCATGCAGCTTGCCTGTTCTAGGAAATCCTGTAATAAAATCCACTGTCACCACTTCCCACTTCCCTTCAGGAATGGGCAAAGCTTGCAGCAACCATGTTGGGTGCCTATGCTCAGCTTTAACTTTCTAGCATTCCATACATCTAGTGATGTATTCAGCAACCTCTTTCTTCATGTCTGGCCAAAAGTAATGGCTCTTGACCACTGCCACGGTTTTATGATATCTAGGGTGCCCTTCATAAGGAATGTTATGCATCTCATGCAAAATCATACATTTCAAGTCCTGGACATTTGGAACAAAAATTTTGTTCTTGTGTAGCAGTATTCCATCTATTCCCAAATTATAATTATCCACCTTTTGTGGCATCTTACCCTGTTGTAGCTTTGCTATCAATTCTTTGTATTGCAGATCTACATTTGCAGCTTCCAAAAATTTTCTTTTAATATCAGTCTGATACATGCTAATGATTGTAGCATGTAGTTCATGCACCCTCCTGTTGAGTGTAAGATACCAGATATAACAAATACGCAGAACAGAAATAAAATGCTAGAAATGGCAGAATAACAGTAATATAACCAGCATAATCTCAACAATAACACAGAAATAATATGAGAACAACAACTGAAATAGCACTTTGATTCAGAAAGCAATGTTCACAGGCCTCTTCGAGGGGGCAACTTCCAGTCGAGCAGCGCTCTGTTACAATAATCTCCAAGCTAGGGTTTTCATACCCTCGACCCTTATTTATACTAAATATGTCTATTAAGAGAAGCATCTAGAGGAAGATCATTCTAGAAGTGGAAGCTTCTATTAGGTCTTCTTACATCCGCCTTATTCTATTTTATTGAAAGGCCTTATTAATATTGACATTTATTACATCCGAATACATTGATCTACCTATGTGCGGGTTAGGACCTTAACATTGAGTGCATCAGCCACTCTATTCTCTTTCCCCTTGATATGATTTATATCAAAGTCATATTTGCTTAGAAATTCCAACCATCTGCTTTGCCTAGCATTTAGATTTGGTTGATCAAATAAATATTTCAAACCATTATGGTCTGTTCTTAGTTCAAACCTCTTCCCCATGAGGTAGTGTCTCCATTTCCTCAAGGCATGCACTATGGCTTCCAACTCCAAATCATGAGTGGCATAGTTTCTTTCATAGTATGTCTTTCTTGTAAGCTTATATTTCACTTTCATCTATCTGCATCGGAGGAATATAAAACTCAAAATTCATCTCTGAGATGTTCTCGGCTTAGCAATTTAGGCTATATTTATTTCTTCTTAAACCAACTATGAATTCATTTTAAATAATGCTCCGATGTGATTGTGTGTTTCTTTTTCCTCTAATACCATGCAAATTTTCTATTAAACTCATACTCATCGCCTTAATTAGCCTTCCAAATGACTTTGCGCGCACAAAAATTCAACCTGTACACCCATATTTATCGTGCACAGCAACACCACAAGGTAAATTATGTTTCCACACACCTATATCCACTATGAATTTCTTCTCTATTGTGCCTATAAATTTCACGCACTACTTTTGCGTTGCGCACCAATATCCACTGCGCACAGTTTTGGTTCTTGCACTGATACCCGTTGGGAAAAGTTTTGGTTCTTGCACTGATACCCGTTGTGCATAGTTTTGTATCACGCACTAATATTCCACATGCATTTCACTCTATGCATGGCACCATGTCGAAGTTCAATATGCTCCCACTTGCACAATAATCTGTGCGCACCATTGAATACACTGTCGCGAGACAACTTATACTCATACTGCGCGTGCATTAACCAAACTCCTCTATGTTTTGCAATACTACGCACACCACGTGCACATTACTATGTGTGTGCTCATCGCGCAATGTTAAATTCAGCGTGCGCATTCGCACACAATATTCTTCCACGTAGCACCACAATTTATCGCACGCGGCTGCATGCCAACATTTTCCGCGCGGTGCCAAAATTTACCGCACGTGCCTGCACGCCAACATTTTCCATGGACACTCTGTGACATGAAATTTTTCCACTTTGAGGTTAATATTTTGTGAATATTCACTTCAACTGAACCTTTCCGGCCCATCCAGACTCGGTGTTGGCACTGAAGCTCTGATACCATATTGTAACATCCACGGCCACCCATGGTCGGGCCACGCTACACGAGGGAACACTTTCGTTCTCTCACTACAGAACATACTGTAACATACCCAATATTCAACTGATTTATGCCACATAAGTTTTTCTCTTCAAACTGCATGCAATTATAACATATACATACAACTCTCTTGCGGAAGCTTTACATATAATACGTAAACAAAAAATTACATTCTATAAATATACGATTTCATACTAAAATAATGGTAAACATAGACATGCAGCATATACAAGGAAATACCCATAAACATACAGACAGTTATAATCACACATATGATAAATTGTAACATAAGCACGTAAATAACAATGCAGCATGTAAATTTATCACACAATTGGTACTTATCTTGGAAATATTGTCACCAACTGCGTGCAGCCTGTCCGAGAACCTCCCAACCTTAGACTACATTGTTCATCACTCTCAACAATGAGTCACCCCCGATATGGGACTAAACTCCACCCGGGTAAAGGGATTCCTAACCAGGCTAAAGGCTCATAGACAATAGGAAAGACTATGTCTCAGGTGCTCACTCAACTAACAGCCTACAGCCTCTCATTCCCCACATGTCTATCCCACCCAAGGAAGTGTGCCCCTTCTCTGCTCAATAGTCCTTCGGCTGCCCCACTTCCCTTCCAGGGCTTCAGCAACAGACCAAACAGGAAGTCTCATAGCACTGTAGTTGTAGTTCATCACCTTCAGGAAATCAACTCCCAGCAATTCTCTCGCTCAAAGAATTTTTCACAGGCCTGACAACCCACTTCTTCAATCCCGATTCCAAGCTAACTAGGTACACCAATAGGAAAATGGTTATGGAAACAGGTTCAAATACAGTGAAATGAATGTCTGAGGAATAATTGACTGCATGAGTGAAATGGTCATGGAATCCTTGACTAGATGACTCAATGATGGATGGAATCATGGGAGAGACGATCATAAGAATCATGGTGAAGGTGTCCCAATGAGCTAAGTCCCCATGATATGTATGCATGTCCCCAACTTGACACTTGTCATGTTGGAAGCTACTTTGGTCCACTTGTCCCCAACTTTAGAACTTAGGATAAAATAATTATCCATACTTTATGTTTTAAGAAATATTAATATAATATTCATTTTTGGCTTAAGCTCTCTAGCTTATCCCTTTTCCCTTAACTTTTGGCCCTCTCTTTCTCTAACCGGTGAAGTTTAGTCCCCCATCTCTTTTATCGTGGTCGGTCTACACTCAGCGATGTATTTTATATTAATCATGAGACATATACAAAATAGGTGCATTGGCCTTTAACATCTAGGTGCACTAGCTTAATTCCAAAACATAAGCATCACAGCTTATATTAATTGGCTCACCAGCCTATAACACATATCATATACACAAGGTTCCCTGACCTCTATACTGCGCGCGGTATCTGTGAATGTGCACACTACATCATTTTACTGCGCAATACATGCGCACACTATGCCATGAAAGATGCATTACAAAATGATGTCAAAATATCTCACCAGCTTAAGTATACTTACATTACATTTACAATTGGGTTCGGCCGAGGGATATTACACCTAAGGTAGATGAAGTTTTTGAGCCTGTAAAAAGGGAAAAAGAAACTAAAGAATTTAAGGGAATAGTTTCACCTTTCAATATTGAACGTGAGTTGTCCAAGATCAAGATTCATGTGCCTTTTATGGATCTGACTAAAAACCCCTCATACCATAGACAGATTGAGAAAATAATTCACGGGAAGGGATCAGAAAATCCTCCTGATACTTTAAATGTACAAGATGAGTCACCTACCATAGTTTTTTCCCCTCATATTGATGACAAAGAAGAATTTGCGGCACCCTTCTATGTGACCTTGAATATTCATGATAAGATGATGCACAATTGTATGCTCGATTATGAAGCGTCACACAACCTTCTGCCCAAAGTAGTCATGGATAAGTTGGGATTGGAAATAACTAGGCCATATCATGACCTCTATTCGTTTGATGCCAGAAAAGTGAAGTTTTATGGGTTGATTAAAGACATGGTTGTCACCTTGGGCTAGTTTTTTGTTAAGAGCGTGATGATGGACATGGTGGTGGCTGATGTACCAACAAATTAGGGCATGTTGTTGTCTAGAACTTGCGCACGCAAATTGGGAGGCACTATGAAGATGGATATGACTTAAGCCATTGTACCAATTTTTGGAGGAGAGCTCAAAAGGTTGTACTGAGAAACAAAATTCTCTTATGTGATCAGTGATCAGAGCAACCTTGTGAATCATCCCATATATTTTGTTGATGAATATTTGGGTTGTTGTATCATGTTTGTAAACGAAAGTATAATGAAACCCCAATGCTTGCAGACCCTCTTCTAAGCCCTATGGAGGAAGTAGATGGAATATGGAAAATGTTTTTGATGGTGCATGCTCAATAGAAGGAATTGGAGCTAGTATAATTATCATCTCTCCCACCAAAAAAAAATCCTTTTGTCCTACAAACTAGAGTTCGAGGCCACAACTAATGTAGTTGAATATGAAGCCTTGATCTTAGGCCTGGAGGCAGTGAAAAATATGCAAATTACCAAACTAGTTGTATTTGGAGATTCAAAGCTAGTTGTGCAGCAAGTTAGAGGCTCCTATCAAACAAGGCATCCAATAATGAGGGTGTAAAGGAATCAAGTATGGGATCTTATTGATCATTTTTATGTAACTTTCAATATTTTTGTTGTTTTGAGAGAGTTTAATCAGCCAGTTGATTCCTTAGCAGTAGCTACCAATACCTTCAAAGTACCAACCACCCCTCAATTTAAATATGAGATCGAGAAGAGATATAGACCTTCATTTCCTGATAATATCAAATACTGGCAAGTCTTTGAATATGATCAACATATCAAAAAGTTCAAAGAAGTGATAGATGATTTTGCAAATACTCATATCGATTATCATGATGAAGAGGACAACAAACAGAAGATTGGTGGGGAAGTTGAATAGATTCCTGAATTTAGCATTGCATGGCTGAGCATAAAGTCTTGCAACT
Source organism: Picea engelmannii (assembly GCA_009831015.1). Classification (NCBI taxonomy): domain Eukaryota; kingdom Viridiplantae; phylum Streptophyta; class Pinopsida; order Pinales; family Pinaceae; genus Picea; species Picea engelmannii. Next base: position 70,630 of record ML806899.1, read on the forward strand.
CAAGAAGAACTTCATTCCCAAAGGAATAGTGTCTTTAGAACAGTTGTTTGATAGAAATGGTGTACCTGTCAAACTAGCAGTCCTCCCCAAATATGATAGCATTGAGGAATATAATATTAGGACTGAAAAATATCCTAAATATATTAAGTTATCAAAAACTATTCATGTTGATCATAGGGCACAGTATTTGAAGTTGTTCAAAGAATACATGGATGTTTTTGCATGGAGATACAAGGACTTGAAAACTTATGATACCAGTACCATCCAACACTAAATACCCCTCAAACATGGTACTAATCCTTTCAAGCAAAATCTTAGACAAGTTAATCCTCTTCCTTTTCCTACCATTGAGAAAGAGGTGAGAAAATTATTAGAAGCCCAAATTATTATCCCCTTAATATACTCTGAGTGGGTTGCTAATTTAGTTCTGGTGAGGAAGAAGAGTGGGCAAATAAGGTTGTATGTAGATTTTAGGAACCTAAATAAATGTTCATTAAAGGATAACTACCCCATGCCCAAGATGGATCATATATTGCAGAAAGTAGTAGGGGAAAACAGGATATCCATAATGGATGGTTTTTCAGGATACAACCAAGTGGCCATGCACCTAGATAATATAGAGAAAACAGTTTTCACAACACCATGGGGGACTTTCATGTATGAAAAAATGTCTTTTGGTGTGATAAATGCAGGAGGAAATTTTTAGAGAGCTATGGACATTATTTTTGTGGGTGAGAGAGACAAGTTCATTGTCATATACCTTCATGACATGATTGTTTTCTCCATGATAGGTGAGGATCACATCAAGCATTTAAGGAAAACCTTTGTGAAGTGTAGGAAGTTTGGGATGTCCTTAAACCCCAAGAAGTCTTAGTTTTCTATGGAAGAAGGAAATCTTATTAGCCACATATTATCCAAAGAAGCGGTGAAGATAGATCCGGAAAGGGTGGAGGCAATCAAACAAATTTCTCAACCTAGGAACAAGAAAGAAGTAGAATCTTTCCTAGGTAAAATAGGCTTTCTGAGAATTTTTGTCCCCAATTTCATTGAAATGGTGAAACATATCATAATGTTGAAACAATACCATGAATTCAAGTAGACAGTTGAAGCCAAAGAATCCTTTTAGTATATCAAAACATCCTTGGGAGAAGCTCCAGTTCTCATTAGCCCAAATTATGATAAAGAGTTTCTCATTTTCTCTTTCACATCAGTTCATACTATAGTTGTTGTGTTTTTGCAGAAGAATGAAGAAAATCAAGAGCATCCCATAGCCTTTTTCAGCAAGGCCCTGACAGATGTTGAGCTGAAATATAATAGCATGGAAAAGCATGCCTATGCGTTAGTGAATGCATTAAAGGATTTCAAAGATATATATTGCACTCTAAGATATTGTCTTATGTACCTACCACCACTATAAAGGACATTCTCACACAGCCTAATAGTGAGGGAAAAAGAGGTAAGTGGATTGCTAAGATTCAGAAGTATGACGTGGAGATGAATTCCACAAAGCTAGTAAAAGGACAAGACTAGCCAAACTGTTGGTTGAATTCAATGTCCACAAACCTTGTGGCAACATAATCTGAAGAGGATGAAACACAAGAACCATCCTTAGAGGTAAGTGTTAAATTTTCTCAGTCTAATTGGTATAAAGACATCATCTTTTATTTGCGAAATTTCAGCTGCTCACCAGCATGGGGTAAAGCCAGAGCTAGGTCTATTAAGCTTAAAGTTGTAAAGTATTACATTTTTGGGGAGAACCTGTTTTGGAAGGACCCAGGGGGAATCCTACTAAATTGTCTCACTGAAGAAGAAATTGAGGGAATAATCATTGAGTTTAATAAGGGTATGTGTGGGGGTCACCATGCTTGGAGAGCCACTGCATACAAGATCCTTAGAGTTGGGTATTACTAGTAGTCTTTATTTTATAATATAAATGGCTTGGTTCGAGCATGTGTAGAATGTAAAATATTTGCAATAAAGAAGAAGTTGTTTCCCCTCCCCCTAAAACCAATCAAAGTTGATACACCTTTCTAGTGGTGGGGATTAGACTTCATTGGCGAGATTAACCCAAGTTCAAGTGGACAACACAAATGGATTTTGACAGCCACAAATTATTTCACAAATTGGATAGAGGCCCTACTAACAAGGGCAGCCACAGATATAGTCATCATGAAGTTCCTAGAAGAAAATATCTTGTCCATATTTGAGTGCCCAAGAAAGATCATTGTTGATAATGTGCATGCCTTCAAATCTGCCAAATTGGTTGATTTTTTCCATGACTATAACATAAAAATGGGACACTCCACTGCTTACCATCCACGGGTAAATGGTTTGGTTGAATCCACCAATAAGAACCTTAACAAGATCATCTAGAAAATGTTATCTCAAAATAAGAAGGCATGGGATTCCCACCTGAAATATGTTGTCTGGGAAGACAAAGTTAGCATCAAGAGGGCCATTCGAACTTCCCATTTTCAACTATTGTATGGGTTGGAAGGCACTTTCCCCATTCAACTTAGCCTCCCTGTTTTGAAATTACTTCAAAATGAGGAGGCGAAATCAAATGACATGCAGAAAAGAATGAATCATTTGATTGAAGTTCAGCAGGTAAGAGAGCAAGTTCAAATAAAGTCGCAAGCTCATCAATCAAGAATAAAAGAAATATTTGATAAAAGGACCAAAGAAATAAATTTCATGGAAGTGATTTGGTTCTGAAATGGGATGCTCGAAAGGAAACTAAAGGAAAACACAGAAATTTTGATCATATTTGACTTGGACCCTTCTAAGTGATTGCAATCCAAGATAACAACACTTATGATCTAGCTCGGCTACATGGGGATCTGTTTGGAGCTCTTGTAAATGGGAGGTTCCTCAAATATTTCTTGAAGTACTGATCACTGCAAAATTTTCTTACCCTGTATATAAATAATCCCTTCTCATTTATGTTCATGAATTCTTAATTTTACTTCATTCACCATTCATTATTTCAACAAGTAGGTAGGTTTCTAACAACTTAAGTTGTTGAGCATTTTTGTGGCACAAATCAAATCAATTTTCAAGTCTAAAGAAGATGTATCTTTTCGGGAAAAATCCATAACCCAACAAAAGAAACCACTTACTCTACAGTTCTTAGCAGACCGCAGGGCATGTTGTCCTTGTTGCAGCCAAATGTTAGTACCATATTTTTCCCTGACCTGGTATGACGGTTTATCAAGGTTATAAGGTCAAGATATAGTAAGATGAAAGCAAAAATTCAAGTTTATGAAGCTTCGATGCTTCTCACAGTCAAATTTTCCTTAGGTAGAATGAAAAAACAACAAGAAAATCCACGCCCTTGTGTGCATAAGGAAAAAATTAATCTATCGGGGCTTGGCACAGTCCAAAGGGGCTTGTCACAGTTCAAAGGGGCTTGTCGCAGTACTAAAAGGGAGTTTTGTCACGCGCAAAAAAGGGGGTTGAGTCAATAGCCCAAGGGCTTGCCACAAGACCACAGCCTAAAGGCACAAATTTAACATTTTTCCAGACCCTAAAAGATCAACAGCTCATATTGATTTGTGCATCCGACCATTAAATCAACGGTCATCATAGTTCTCTCGTCGAAGTTCCCCTAACGACCTGGATCCCAAGCGCTCCAATAAGCGCACCCCTGACGAACGACCCAGAATTGATAAGTGCTATCAGTGGTGCCCCTGAGAAGATCAATGGTCCAGATTTGCTCTCAAATATTAAGACCTCCCAACCAAGGGTCGCATCTGCACGTCAACGAGGCACTTTTAGAATCAATCAGAGAATGCCACATGGACATGTGAAACCCACTGGACGCATAGGTAAATATGTCAAAATTGGGTGACACATCTCTCATTTTCCTACCACCTATGCACCATTGTGGGCCAATAGAAAGCCTTTGCGTGTTAGGAATGATGTCAGCACGATGGCCTTTACCTTAGTGGTTTTTGTATTTTGAGTGAGTTAGATCAACGACTCTCCTCACATCGGTGACAAATCAATGATAGAGATCATGTTGAGGTTCATTTTCGGGAAATGTAAAGATAAACCCCTTCCACAAGTTTCCACAGTGTCAGTGACGATGTTGTCGTTGACAAAATGCAGAGGGGATGATAGCATGGCATGCCAATGGAGCCCTGTCAAAATCAATCTAGAGCTACCACGTGGACATGTGAAACCCACCAAAGTCGCCCCAAAGTATATCAAAAATAGGTGATGTGTGTCCCACCCCTCTGCCACATCAACACCAACGTGGGCCAACGAGAAGGGGCCACATGTCCAACACGTCCCTCATTAGCTGTTTTTTTCTTTCGAACACAGCGATATCAATAGCCCTCGTTTGTCCTCTTGTTCCTCTGATCGACGATCAAGGTTTACTTCGTAGTTTTATCTTTGGAGTCATTCAAATCCAAGCCTCAAGCACTCTGAAGAGGCTCCTCTGATCAACGATCCAGATCTGATTTTTTATCTCAAGATTGTCCCATCCAAGTGTCGTGTCAACCCACCAGTAGAGCATTGTCAGAGCCAATCAGCGGTTGCCACATGGACATGTGGAATCCACCATATGCATAGGTAAGAGTCTCAAATCCGAGTGACATGTGTCTTGTTCCCCTGCCATGTCAGTACCACTATGGAAAAATAGAAAACTGCAACATATCCAAGCTGGTGTCAGCATGATGAGTTTTTCCTTAGTCGTTTTTTTTGGTTCATGGTCGAGCAAGATCTACGATTCTCATGCATTCCTAGTTCCTATGATGGATCAATGGTTGTCGTAGTTCCTCATTCGGAGTCCATTTTGAAACAAATCCTACAGCACCTCGAAGAGGCACCTATGATCAACAGTCTAGATCTAATCCTATCTATGATGTCAGATCGGCAGTCGAGACGAGGTCTCAGAACTTTCTCTAGTGGGGCCAATCAACGACCCAAATCTACACCCATGTATCAAAACCTCTCGGCCAAGTGCAACGTCAGCTTTCCAGCGAAGCATTGTCAGGGCCAATCAGAGAACGCCACATGGACAAGTGGAACATGTCAGATGAATAGGTGAACACATCAAAATCAGGTGACATGTGTCCCATCTATCTGCCACATCATTGCTAGCACAGACCAATGAGAAGGTGCCACGCGTCCAGGATGACGTAAGCACGATAATGTTCATGCCTTATCCGATTTATTTCTCTTGGTCCAACTATATCGGTAGCCCTCGTATATCATCGTACTACCCCTTGCAACTCCAGATGGATGGTTGAGATGTGGTCTCGGAGTCCCCTTGTTGAATCCATGTTTGAGGTCCAGACCCATACCCCTGCGATGGACGGCCCAAATCTTCTCTCGAGCCCTTTTCAAGTGAGCTCGATAAATGGTCCAGATTTTCTCATGTACATCTTTCAAGCAAGATGGATCAACGGTCAAGATCCTCTCTCGAGCCTCGAAGCATCCTGGTCGAGTGTCACGTCAGTCCATCAACGGAGCATTGTCAAAGCTAATCAGCAGTTTCTATATGGACACAAGGAACCCACCGAATGCATAGTTCAAAACACCAAAGAGGGGTGACATGTGTTATGTTCTTCTATCGCGTTAGCGCCATCATGGGTCAATAAAAAATCGCCATGTATCTAAGGTGACCCAGTGTGACCGATCAATGCCTTAACCATTTTTGGCTTTTAGTCGAACCCATATCAACGGCTCTCTTAGTTTTGGTGAAATATTAACGGTGGAGATCATCTTGGACATCGTCGTCACCGAAACGCGATGAACGTTATCCAACATGGGTTATCCCCGATCGCCATGACGGCAATGTCATTAAAGAGAGGGGAGGTTTAGCCAATTAGTTGAGATCATTTTTCAATTGAATTGAGATTGTTTGAGGTCCTTTAATTTTAAGAAAGTGAGGGAAAAACTTCCTAAAATTGCACAATTATTTTACTGCAAATCTGTCTTTAGGATTCATCCTAAGTCTTGGCCCCTATGGTGCCTCGGCATCGTTCCAATAACAACCTAGAACATCTCAAGGGATAACACCAACAAAAGAAATGCTCTATATATTGATCATTTTACCATACCAAATATGCTTGGATTGGATAAAAAGTGCCATAGTGAAATTAATTTCCAAATATGTGATCCTTCTTGTTATCTAGCAGATAGTCCAAATAACACTTCTAATTTCCCTGAAAGTATTATTTGAGGGCTTTATTCACCATTCCAACTTGCCATAGATTAATCTCCAAAGAATCTTTGCTCCCAAATTGATATTGATAATTAAAGGATCTTTGATGCCAAGGCCACCTCAATCTCTGGGAGATCTGATGATGTTCCAATTAATCAAATAGAACTTTTTTATGGTCTGGTTTTCCCCCCTACCACAGGAATTTGTGAATTTCTCTCGCAAATTCTTTCATAATTCCAATGGGAGCTAACATTTTCAAGCATTGGTAAATGGGAAGGTTGTCAACACAAATTTTATGAGGTCGATCCTACATGCAAGGTTCAACCATTGCAATGCCACTGCTGAAATTTATTCTTGATCTTGCTTAATTATTCCTTGCCAAACCTAAGCAGAGAGATAACTAAGAGATATCGGCATTCCAAAGTATTTAAAAGTGGCTCCGGACTCCAAAGAAGGGAACTTTAAAATTCTCGATATATAATGAAGAAGTTGTGGGCTAGTGTTCAAACCATAAATTTGACTTTCACCGTTTAAATCACTCGACAACTGGGATTGAGGCCCCTACCAATAAAAGAGTATCATATGTGAATTGTGAATGGTTCATTCCTTTGACAACACCAACCAAATTGATTCCATGAATGTTACCAATAACGCTTTCAACTTTCAAATTTCTACTCAGCACCTCATCCATTATAATATATAATAATGGGGAGAGGGGACAGCCCTATCGTAATCATTTGTTGCCTTTGAAAAAGTCAATGGGCTTCCATTAACTAAGGGCGCAATTCATGCACTATTGATACAAGTTTTAACCCACTGCACAAATTTATCATTAAACTCAAGTTTGCAAAGAACAAGAATAAAGGAAATACTACCTTACCCAATGAAACACGTAGACCATATCTATTTTAATAATCATCATTTTGTCCTTGTTCTCTCTACTAGAGTTTATTTCATCTTGGACCATAATTATAGTCTCTTATTTGTTGTTCTTCATGAAGTCTCCCTAATTATCAAAGGTCTTCAAAAGGATCTTAAGTATGTTAGCCATGATTTTGGTGAGGATTTTATAAGAGTTACACAAAGAGAGAGATCAATATTTGAAGAACGTTGATGGATTCACTTCCTTCGGAATAAGCGCTAAACGGGAATTTGTATTGCCCCGAAGTTTATGCTTCTTTTGGACATGCAAGAGCATGTGCTTCAAGTCATGATTAATGGCATACCAATAGGCCCGAAAAAAAAAGTGAAGGGTAAAACAATCAATCCATGGAGCTTTATCAAGGGCAAGTCCCATTAGAAAAATTTTGAGGTCAAAAATGGGTCTCAAAACAAAAGATGTGCTATGAACATCTACTTCAAAAGAACCATTTAAGATGATGATGTCAACCATAAGGGTAAATACTTTTGGGAGAAAAAAAAACTACTTTTTTAATACGTTTACTCAAATTTCAAGCATAAGACACTAAAAATACATGTTTCTAAAAAAAACATATTTTGTTTTATGTATTTCTAATTTATCTCATCGAGGGTCTATCAAAAGTATGCAAAGTGGATATTCATTGGATGTGGAATTTAATTCTTTATACAACAAGTCCCTACACTCTAAATTTGAGTAAAGTTATACGGAGATCGGTGGTAAATACAATTAAAAAAAGTAATTTTCTTTCCTTTCCTTTGAAAATCCATCTCTTCTTTTATTATTTTCCTGAGACGGCCCATTTTAGACCTCAAAATTTCTCTAATGTTTCTCTAAGATCCTTTGCTTTGTCAATCGAAGGAGGATGTATTATTGTCCCTCGATTAAAGCCATAGACTCCTAGATTTTCAATGCCACATCTCTTCCTATGAACTAGGTACTTTTTAAATCGTATTGCAAAGAGATCTCTCCTCTACATGATGTTGTTTTGTGATTTCTTCCTTTCCCATTCTTGATTGGAGATCTTCAAGCTGAGACTGTGATAAAAATAAAAATAAAAAGAAAATAAAAAATAAAACTTCAGAGATACAAATGAGGACTTCACCCATTCCTTGAGGGCTTCCTTGACTACTTTTAGTTTTTGTTCCCAAATAAATTTGGGCAACCCTATAATCGACTTCCCTCGTTCCATTGAAATAATCTCCATAATTCTACAATTCGTAAGCCAAAAGGGATGGAATCTAAATGTAAGAGGACAGAAATCTTGGGAATGATGAAATAGAAGAGAGCTCGACGTATGATCAAAAACAATGGAAGGAATGATCCTAGAAGTTATGATGTAGTTGCTTAACAAAAGGTCACTCTAAATGAGGAAATAGTCTAGCCTCGTAGATATATGACTAGGTCTAAATGTCCTATTCAACCAAGTATATTTTCCTTTCAAAGGTTTGACATTTACTAAATCCCAATCGATCATGAAATCCTCCATATTTTCTCTACAAGGATCCATGACTATACTACCGCATATTTTTTATTTTCTATTCAAAACCATATTGAAGTCACCAATGACAATGTTGTTCTTAGTGACCTCGAAGACTTTTAAGGCCTGCAAAGTACATGAACAGTTTTCCTTATAAAAAATTGGGGACCTAAACAATAAAAATATGATATATGATACTTCAGTTTTGATGCACAAGACATCTTAAGGTCCAATGTTGTGTTTGATGATAAAATTCCAACATAAATGTAGAGTTGTACCAAAGAGTACACATACCTCCTAATGCTCCTCTTGAACTCACGGAAATACCTACACACCTTTTTCGATGTCTTTCGTTGAGATTAAGCATTTCAGCTACTTCAAGCTTGATCTCTTAGAGGATAGCTAGATTTTCGAATTTAATCAAATCTCTCATGCAAATCCAATCATCGCAAACAAGCCCAAATCGATAGAGAAAAAGGGACATCCAACTCTAGTTCGAAGTCGAGAATCCATCTATTCAAGTACATTCCTTTGGGTCCGAAGAAATAAGGCCCATTTCTGAATAGTAGGTCCCTATAATACTTTGCTTCAAACAAAACCACATAAAACCCTCTACCACAGAAGTAGTGGAAGAGGTTCCATTGATTAGAACGTGCAAGTTATTTTAAACCAAAGTGATCGATCAAGCCTATTCCAATGAAAGCAATGGCCCTGTGCCGAGAGCTGGAAACAAGGAGAGGAACCTCAAGGATATTGTCCACTTTCTTGACAAAGCATGAAGGTTGAGACTTTGAGGCTTTCTCGAGGGCATAAATAAGGGCACAAAGGTCAATACCTATGCATCCAAAGGGGGAGGGCGACCCCCTCCAAGGATTGTATTCATGCTCTCACATCTACAAGACGTGCACAACTAATCATTATCTCAAAACCACTCAAACCCTAGCGAGTGTATAATACTAGGCGTCAATTGCTTTGTTTTACAAAAAGTTGGAAATTTTTCAAAGAAATTATATCCCATCCCTTTGGAAGGGTTGCCTATATATGATTGATTTTTGTGACAAGAAACTCCACTCTTATCCTCGTCACTGATGAGATCTTTGAGGAAAATGTGTTCAATTTTGAAGGACTTCATAAAAAAATAGTTTTATTTCTTTCTTATTGCAACTATTTTTTCCTTTGTTATTGATTGTTTACTAAATATTACTCGGCTCACACTAGAATCTCTCTTTTTACCTTGGCTACACTCAAGCAAGGTCGAGATAGCGATGGAACATCTCCCCCCAACCCAACCCCCAACCATTTTAAGGATGTTAGTGATTAATCGAAGGACATCCCTATGGATTGGGAGATGTACCCAAGGAGGATAATCGCCAGTCAACCATGCCCCCCTCAACCTCATCTATTTTAAAATTAAATTATAGATTTATTAAAAAATTGATAACAATAAAAAAAAATGAAAAAAAAAGGTAAACAACGAGTAAAAAGGAATCTAGATATTGACTTGCCCTCGAGAGTCTAAAGTGCAATTGTATTTATTTTTTCTTTCACATATTCAATGTGTGCAAAGAGTTCTTGTTGTGAGTGCTTGTGGGAAGCAATTCTTAAGTGTAATTGAATTTCTCGTGACTAGCCATGAATTCTTCAATTGTAAACAATGACTTTGCACTTAACAAACTTTGTTTTGTGCAAAGAGATACAATTGTCGATGGTTATGTTTAAGTGTTGGTGGAATTTTTTCTTAAAAAGGACGAGGCCTTCATGCAATGGGTAAATGTTTACACATGTGGTCAAATGTTTATAGACATGGTTGTCGTGTTATTCGAGGGTGGGTATGTTTAAGTTTTGACATTGAAAATTGAACTCAATTGGAATTTTTCTTAATTATTGATGTTGGGGAGGAGATGGAAAGATAAATATAAGTAATTTGTGTCATAAAAAATTGAAAGAGAGTTATTCAAGAATGAACGTGCATTTGATGTGGCTTCCTAGTCACTATATTTTTGTAAGTGAAACCATTAAAACTAACCATGTGTTGATGAAGTGAATGATAAATAAACAATGTCGTTGAATGAATCAAGTGTTTCTTCACAATCATTTAATACTAGTACTATCAATGCCCTTACAAATATTTCTTCTATTCGTGCAAAGTCGTATTTACAATGTAATCTTCTAATATTCCCCCAAAATAGAAAGCTATTCCCTAAATTTCATCCTTGTCTAAGCTTCAAGGATGAAACTAAACATAGGAAAAAATGACCTTGCAATTGCATATTTTTATTCGTGAAACATTTCTTAATGTAGCATACTCTTCCTTCTTTGAAATGGTGTAAGTTGTAAACGAGGACCATAAACGATAAAATCCCCTAAGATATGACAAACTTCACAATTTTCTCAAAGATCAAGAGAAAATGGAGGTTGACAAAGCTCTCTAGCCAAACCTAAGTGAATGGATAAGCAAGGCATAGGAACAAACCCTTGTTAAACAAAATTGTGCCTTGCACTTAGAGACTGTATTTCTTGTAGTCCATAAATTGTACAATGAAAGGGAAAATGCTATATCTAGTCTAATGTTCTTTGCAAGGATATAAATGTTGGTGGCTCATGAAACCAACAAATACTCATTTTCCAAAATTTTATATTCTACTTCAATCGTTGTTTGAGGCACATAGAGCATTGTGTGTCATAGATATTAATGACATGTTGATGAATTGAAGACAATTGAAACTTGAGGTTGGAATGGAAGCTAGGGGATTGATTTTGAATGACAAGCTTTGGTTCAAGGTAAGATATATTTTGGAATGTTATTGAGTGTGTAGTCAACTTCATTTACTTCAAAGGCAGATTCTCCTTCATTGGAATAAGTTCATTAGACACTTGACTCCATGTGTGAGCATATAAAAGGTATTGTGTAGAAAGAATGAGTCTTATCAACCAATGGAGAGGATTCATTATAGGTCGAATGGAATCAACAAACCACATGATATGGCAATGGTACATTCAATCCACAGTGGTATGATGTGGAAAGTATAGAAAACTAGAGTTACATAAAGGTTACATATAGTTGTATGCAACATGTGAGGAACATCTTTAGTCATGGAGAAGAATCAAGCACAATTCACACACATTGGTGCATTCATTCATGGTCAAGATGAGTTTGGATTCAAGGTGATCCGGATTTTATGAGTGGAATGAAATGAATACAGATTACTAATATGTACTTAACAAAAAATAACAGAGATACAGTAAAACTGGTTTTCTATTCAGTAAGGAAATAAGTTGAAACTGTAAAATGCAGCGAAAACAAGCTTGCTAGAATGGTGGCGACTTATCTATGAGAAGAAATGTGACGGCTGCGCTCATTCACTAGAAGATGATTACAATGAGGCTCTGAAGGTCTTTTTACAATAAACAGAAATTCCAAAAACCCTAGACATCCAAAAACCTAACCCTAGGAGATGAATCACCAAAAGTCATGTGGGCCCCGTTTGGGTAAGCTAGTACATTAACTTCTCAGAGTCATAACTTTTGCATACGATCTTCGTTTTAGGCGTATGATAGCCCGTTGGAAAGGTATAGTCAAGGAGATTAATTTTGGGGGCTCAATCATGCCTTAAACTATTATTGAGAAGGTCTATGCCAAAAAACCTTCATTTAGGCCCTCAAAATGGCCCCGAAAGTTAAAACTGTTAAAAATAGTAAATTGTCAAAATTGCCAGAAAATTGTTTTGAGCCAGTTGGAAAATATGGGTGGCCACCGATATCCACCTAGATCAATCATCCCTCCTTAGGAAGCAATGTTCTCCATTGTGTTGAGGTCCCCCATCAGATGAGGAAATTTATGTTGAATTTGGCCCTAAGTGAGCCACTTACCTTGGTGTAGGAGGTGAGCCACTTACCTTGGTGTAGGAGCTACCCTGCTTTGACGACTCGATAAAGCTGGATCCTTTGTTGTCGAGTGCCCTTGATCTATGTGTCTACAATATGATCATTGGATACCTTTTTTATGCAGTCGTGGTTGAGCTCTTTTGGTGTTAGTTGTTCTGCTACTTTTGAGGTGTCCAATAATGGTGGGAAATAAGAGCGAAGGAGATCCACGTTGAACACTGGGTGCAAGCCAAGGAAAGGAGGAATGTTGAGCTCAAAAGCATTATCCCCCATGGCCTTGGTGATGGTATATGACCCATAACAGAGTGGTCGAAGCTTCCGATGGGATCCTATAAGGCGTTCTTTATGCAAGTGCAACCAAACTTTGTCGCCCACTTGAAACTTATGTGACACCCGATGTTGATCATGGCGTTGTTTGTACTTGTCATTGGACTTCTGTAGGATATCCTGAACCTGTCGGCGGATGTGTTGGATCCGCTCAATGAACCGGGATGCTTTGTCAGCTTCAGTTGGAGTAGGAGATGAGTCGGTCGAGGTGACCACAAGGGGAAGTGCAACATCTATGGGACCCAATGGTTGGAATCCCAACCCCACCTGAAAGGGGATGTGGTCGGTTGAGCTATGCAGGGTTCAATTGTAGTTATGTTGGACATAGGGAAGGCTCTCATCCCATGTGCGAGGGTGTTGTGAATTATACATGCGAAGGATATGCACAATCATTCGATTTACGACCTCGGTTTGGCCATCTGTCTGAGGGTGGAAGGCCGTGGATTTGGTGAGCTTGGTGTCCAGCAGTGACCGGAGGCTCGACCAGAATATGTTGAGAAATCAATTGTCCCGATCTGAGATAATGGTTTGTGGGATTCCAAAATGTACCCATACTCATTCAAAAAAGAGCTTGGCAGTGGCCTCTGTTGTGATGTTCTTCTTGTAGGCAACCAAAATCGTCATCTTAGAAAAGCGATCAACAACCACAAAAACACAGTTGTTTCCCCGCTTGATGGATGGGACGCCCGACATGTAGTCCATTGAGATGCATTTCCATGGTCTGTCGGGAGTAAGAAGAGGGGTGTACAGGCCATGTTTCTTAGTGGTCGGGTTGGCAATCGCGCAAGCAGTGCAGGACCTGATATACTTGCTAACCTCATGTCAAAGTTTTGGATAGTAGAAATGTTTTTGTAGCATCGCGACTATCTTTTCGAAGCCAAAGTGTCTTGCCACCCGACTGTAGTGGGCTTCCCAGACCATCTTCGCCCGCTCTCTTGATGGAACACAGATATGGCCCAGACGACACAACAACCCATCCTAAATATGGAAATTATCGACAACTGCGTTTTCCCCCAACATTTGGTAGGTGGTGGCGAAGTTTGGGTCTGTATCATAGAGTAGGGGCCATCGAGAGGTCTCATGGCTGCAAGATACTAGCATCGTGGTGAGTTTCGCAACTGGCGGTCTGCCGAGGCAATCAGCGACGCAATTGGTGCTTCATGTTTTATACTTGATGTTGAGGTGGAATTGTTGCAAGTATGTGGACCACTTTTGATGGCGGCCATTCTGCAACTTTTCTTGTGTTTGCATGAACTACAGTGGCTTATGATCTGTGTCGATGACTATCTCCTTCCCAAGAATGTAGTGTATCCACTAGCGGAAGGCTTTCACAATGGAGTACATTTCTTTGTCATAAGTAGGGTACTAACGGACAACATATGATAGTGTCTCACTATGATAGGCCACAGGGTGGTCGTGTTGAGTGAGAATGGCGCCCACATCATAGTCAGAAGCATCTGTCTCGATCTCAAAGAGTTGTTGCAGGTCTGGGAGTGAAAGTACTGGGGCTAAGCACAAGCATTGCTTCAAATCATCGAACGCTTGTTGTTGGGACCGACCCCACACAAATTTCTCCTTACCACTAGCCCTGATTATTTGGCTGAGGGCCCATGCAATATGGGAGAATCCAAAAATGAACCTGTGGTAGAAATTGGCAAGGCCCAAGAAGCTTTGGAGCTCAGTGAGTGTGGCTAGGGATGGTCAGTCATGGATGACTTGGATCTTGGTTGGATCCACATGTATTCCATGTTGATCAATGATGTAGCCCAGGTAATGGACCCTATCCATGCCAAAGGAGCATTTTTCCAAGTTGGCGTATAGCTTGTGGTGTCGTAGGGTGTGCAGAACCTGTTGAATATGTTGCAAGTGTTCGACCCAAGTCGTGCTGTAAATGAGAATGTCATCCAGATACACCACTACAAAATTATTGGTGAATGGTTGCAAGATATCATCCATCAACCTCATGAAAGTGGTTGGCGCATTTGTCAAACCAAAGGGCATGACCAACCATTCAAAAAGGCCTTCCTTTGACTTGAAGGCGGTCTTCCATACATTTGTATGTTCTATCGGGACCTGATGGTAGCCTGACTTCATATCAATATTACTGAAGTATTTGACCCCCGTGAGTTGATCAAGGAGGTCGTCGATTCAGGGAATCGGGTATCGATTTTTTACTGTGATTTTATTCAGAGCTCAGTAATCAATGCAGAGTCGTTAGGTTCCATCTTTATTTTGTACCAGCAAAATTGGGCTCCCGCAAGGTGATGAGTTGGGACAGATGTGCCCCTTGAGTAGTTCTTGGATCTATCGCTTGATCTCCTCATTCTCTGACAGAGAGCGACGATAGACTGGCCCATTGGGAAGCGGTGCGTCGAGGGTCATATCGATGGGGTGCTTGACCTGGTAGTGCAGAGGTACCTCGGTAGGTGAGGAGAAGATATCTGAGTATTCTTCCATGAACTTATCTACTTGCTTATGTTGTGTGGAGAGGTCGGTCGCAGAGACCCTGGATGTGGTTGTGATATTTCGCTTATTCTGAGAGCGAATCACGAAGAAGACAAACTTCCCCATCTAAAGATGACCTTCATGCATTGCTTAACAGAGATCAAGGAAATAGCACTAGGTGGGACTGCCTCGGGTATCCTATACAATTTCCTGTTCAAAGTAATAATAACACTACGAGGCCTAGACTCATATACAGCATGAGGTTTCCATAAATAAGGTTGTCCCAAAAGAACATCACAAACTTCGAGACGAGCAACATCACACAATACCTCGCCTTTGAAGGGCTTAATGCCGTATGACAGTTGGCACTGTTGGTTGACGTGGAGATCGCTTCTTTGGCATAGCCATCCAATGGTGTAGGGTTGTGGGTGCGATGTTGTCGACAGGGCTAGCTGTTGGACGACCTATGCTGAGATGAGGTTCTTTTGGCTACCTCTATCAACGATGAAGTGCAACAGGGTGCCTTTTACCCACATCTGTGAATGAAAGAGGCGCTCTCATTCTTCTGGCTCGTCTGGTTCACCAGGCTGGAGCTTGGTGGTAGAAACGGTGGCACTGGGTTCTGCGTCAATGATTCGTCTTCCACTTTCTTGTTCTAGCTCAGAGTCAAAACTCACATCTAATTCAGAGGCTTTCACTTCGGCCACCAGTGACTACTTTGAGGGGCAATCAACATTGTTATGCCAAGGGCTCTTATGGAAGTCGCACCACTTCCCAATATCTTTCTTTGTCTTTCTAGTGTCCTTCTTTGCTTGTGTCTTGGACTGATTTTCCTGATATTTTCCATCCTTTCTCTATCCTTTGTTTTATGGGTTGGGGCCACCCTTTCCTGGCTTTTGTTGTGAGGGTTCCCAGGCCCAAATTATCACATATTTTGTTTGAGATTTTGCTCGATTTTGACAGCATATCGGTAGGTCACGCCCAAGGATGAGATGTCCAGAAATTCCATTTCAGTCTGGATATTTGATATACAACTTAGTGCGCAAGGTATGGAAGATATTTGTGAAATTTGGCACTGCTTGGTCTCTTTCTTGCTACAGTGTGGTCCATTTGGTATACAAGTCATCATAACTTTCGACAAGGTAGTATTTTTCCTTAATAGAAACCCTTAAGGATTCTCAAGTGGTCGTGATTGTAAATAATGAGGGTTCCTCTATTTCCTTTTGCTCACAGAAGGTTTCCCACCAATCTTTGACATGGGGAACGGATTTAAGGAGCGCAAAAGTAATATTTTCTCTATTCAAAAAGTTATGGACAGAAAAATACCCTTCTAGTAGATTCAACCACTTGTCTACAGCATCTGTGTATATCTGACCTTCAAATATAGGAATATCGAAGTTTATTTGTACCTTGAAGGGGGCGGTGCCTCCATTCGAAGAAAATGTGTCAACTGTTGGTAGTCGCCAAAGGATTTGCACGAAACTATCCATCATCTCATTCATTTGTTATGTCAGGCCTTCCTCAATCAACAGTTTGAAAGGATCTTATGTCCCGACAACTTTCTTTTCTCCTGCCATGAGAGGTCGCTTGGGAGTGCGAGAGATTTTGTCCTCGAGAGAAACAAGCTCGAGACCCAACTCTTTGTACTCTGACCCCATTGGGGACATGCATTAAGATGACAAGGAGTAGACCACTCTGATACCACTGATCCAGATTTTATGAATGGAATGAAATGAATACAGAATATTAATAAGTACTTAACAAAAAATAAAAGAGATACAGTAAAACTGGTTCTCTATTCAATAAGGAAATAAGTTGGAACTGTAAAATGCAGCAGAAACAAGCTTACTGGAATGGTGGCAGCTTATCTCTGAGAAGAGATGTGACGGTTGCACTCAATCACCAGAAGATTATTACAATGATGCTCTAAAGTTCTTTTTACAATAAACAGGAATGTCAAAAACATAACCCTAGGAGATGAAGCGCCAAAAGTCACGTGGGCCCCGTTTGGGTAAGTTAGTACATTAACTTCCTGGGGTCATAACTTTTGCATACGATCTTTGTTTTAGGCATATGATAGCCCATTGGAAAGGTATTTTTGAGGAGATTCATTTTGGGGACTCAATCATTCCTTCGAATATCATTGAGAAGCTCGATGCCGAAAAACCTTCATTTAGGCCCTCAAAATGGCCCCGAAAGTTAAAACTGCTAAAAATAGTAAATTATCAAAATTGCCAGAAAATTGTTTTGAGCCAGTTGGAAAAAGTGGGTGGCCACCGATATCCACATGGATCACAAGGATGCAAAGGTAGAGTGGGCCATTATTGGTCATGGCATAGGATTCCTCGAGTTATAATAATTTGGCATATGGTTATTTTTCATAGGTAGAGCTAAAGATCGTAATTCTCGAATGAGCAATCGAAAATATTTTGGAGCAGTGTCAGGGTTAGGTACTGGCCCTCCAGTGATAATGGCACCAAGTACTTGATTAAGAGTTCTAATATGGTCATATTTGAGAGTAAGCATATCTTGTAAAATATAAGCAACACCAAAACCTTCTAGAGCCCAAACTTTCATTTCTCCTATTCATTGCCCCCATCGTTTGGATTTTCCTCTAAGAGGTTGTTGTGTAACCTGTGCATAAGGTCCACTCAAACGTGCATGTATTTTATCATCAACTTGATGACTCAATTTCAACATATAAGTTTTTCCTATTGTAACAGGTTGTTCAAAAACATATCATGTTCTTCCATCGATTAATCTATGTTTTCCAGGATGATTTGGTTCGAATACCCATGGATTAGTTGTTTTCTCACTAGATTTATAAATCTCAGGAAACACTAGTTTTCTCGAAGGTTCTCGCTTGTATCTTTCGTCAAAAGGTGTTATTCTATAATGTGTGTTCATCAAGTTTCCTGCTAAACTAGGCAAACATTCAAAGATTTGTCCTGCATTCATTCGTGAAGGTACCCCTAATGGATTCAATACCATATCAACTGGTATTCCATTTTTCAAATAGGGCATATCTTCTCTGGTAAAAACTATTGAAATAATACCTTTCTTACCATGCCTTCCAGCTACTTTATCACCCACTTGTATCTTACGTTTTTGTGATATATATATACGTGGATTGTTTCCGCATTATCACCGGAATCATCTATTCTACTGATCCATCTCACATCAATAACTCGACCTCTTCCACCTACCTCTTCCACCTATAGGTGTTCTGAGACAATTTTCTCTCACAGTGGATACCTCAAATACCAAATATGGTTTGTAATAATCCTCCTTTCGAGACACATAATGATTCTTATGTTGTTTGAGGCGTTAATTTACCTACCAAAACATCACTTGTTTCTATCCAAGATCCTAGCATTACAAGACCATTTTCTTCCAAATGAAAAAGTGAATGAGCATCTAAATGAGGTATTTCTCTAGTGATTTTTCCAGGACCTTGGCTCGTCATACAAATTTCAATCATGTACATTATGATATGGAAAGAGGTATAAATATCTTCATATACCAGACATTCACTAATGAGTATTGTGTCTTCAAAATTGTATCCTTCCCATGGCATATAAGCTACTAAAACGTTTTTTCCCAAAGAGAGTTCTCCCCCTACTGTAGTCGCACCGTCCGCCAGAATTTTTCTCTTCTTTTCAAATTCCCCTTGACGAACTTGAGGTTTTTAATGCGTACAAGTATTGGTATTAGAATTTTGATATATAATTAATTATGTTCGTACAGTGTCTCAATTAACCGATTAAGAGATATTTACAGCATCGATATACTCGATCCTTCCCTCTTGTGTAGCTATAGCTTCACTTCCTAAATATAGAGTTTCTTGACCTTCCAACCCAGTTCTGGCAATGCACTTCTCGGGTTGAAAAAGTGGAACTCCTTGACACTACATATTAGAACCCATTAGAGCATGATTCGCATCATTATGTTCAAGAAAAGGAATAAGGGAAACTCCAACAGAAAAATATTGGAAAGGAAAAATACTTCTGAAATGGATTTGTTCCTATGCAATAACTATAAATTCTTGTCGGTATCGAGCTGGAGTAATTTGTTCCTCTTGAATCCCTTGATTTAATGCAAAAGAATTTCATGTATCTATCTGATAGTATTGATCATCATCTTCTCCTGATAATAGATAAACCATATGTTCTTCTCTCGATCTCTCATAGATATAATAGAATGGACTTTGTAAAGAACCGCACTGAACAATCTTTGCATGAATAGATAATGATGCAACAAGTCCAGCATTCATTCCTTCGGACGTATCGATTGGACAAATACGCCCATAATAACTGGGATGAATATCATGTGTTTGAAAACTAGCAGTTCGCCCGGTTAAGCCTCAGGGCCTAAATGGCTCAATTTTCGCCCATGAGTTATTTCCTTCAATGGATTAGTTTGATCTAAAAATTGGGATAAGGGGTGTGAACCAAAAAAATCTTGAAAAGTGTTTTTTATTAGATTTGAAGTTACCAAGTTCTGAGGAGTTGATCTACGCTTGGTTTCTCTGTGTATAGTTCTTCAAACTGCATCTTCCAAACAACCTAGAGCTAATCTGAATTGATTCTATAATAAATCTGCTA
>ML806899.1:90564-119540 GCA_009831015.1 Picea engelmannii
GTTTCTAACTGAGAAGAGGTTTGTTAGGGCATCATACATCTTCTTAGATGAGTCAAAATAGGAGATGTAGGGTATCAAGTGGTCTTTTACAGAGTCCATTATGATGGTCATGGCATTGATGTCATTGTCCTTGAACTTCTCCATAACTGTAACGTTATGAGGTTCCTTCTTTTTTCCTTCTTCAAATAGTGGTTCCACGATCTTTCCTTTCACGATATCCAACACTTTATTCTTGGCCAGGATGACGTCAATCCTTGTCTTCCATGCTATAAAGTTAGAAGCCCCTTCTAACTTGTTTTCTAACTTCATAAAGTAAGTCATAACTGCTTTGACTTGGTCAACCTTTGGTTTTGACCAAAAAAACAAACTTGACGTCTTAGCTTGCTAAGAGTACTAGGAGATGCACTGGGTTAAGGCGAACCAGGCTATCTAGAAATTAGATCAATCTCTTCACTTAAGGTGCCTCGACAAGAGGGTTAGGGTTTCGTTGTTGCAGCAAAAACTTTCACTGCAACTGCAACTATAACTGAGAAAATGCTCCCAATCTATCTTCCAACAGTTAGACTTTCCGAAGATAGTGTGAGCCCATAACCTGTTAGAAAATAATATGTGCTCGTTTAACCATAGACAATATAGTAATATTGTCACCCAACCATAGGCCGAAGCCACCCCCGAGCACCTTAACCTTGACAGAGAATGATTATGGAAGCAAACCCTAGGCCTAATAGCCAATCAATGTAGTGTACCTCTCTCTAGAGCTAGCACACAAGGCAGAAAGTCCAAACCATAACCAATAGAAAGTCCGAGCCTAAATCGAGAATACAGATTGCAATAGTTGTAGTTGCAGCTACTCTCCAGTATTGTGCACTTACCTAGTTTCTATAGTGCGGACTTGTACATTTCTGCAGTTGCGAGCTGTGTACCAAATGAGATCTAGCTTCTTGTATTTATATTGTTTTTCCTGAGTTGTCTGGGTCAACTTCTCATTCTGGAGGCTAAACACTTAATATTAAATATTTCCTTGAGTCGACTTGTCTTCTAGGGTTATGTTCAATGCTTTAGGGTTTCTTCTTGCTTCCCAGAATATTATATTCTCGTCAAGGTTACACGTGGAGGTAAATACCTCTCATAACTACCATACTATCAACAGTTTAATCCAGGGTCATGTTGACCAAAAATACCTGTGTTCACTTTCATGTATGTTGGAGTTTAGAACAACATTATTTCAGCACTAAAAGATCCTTGTTGGCAGATTTTTGTGGAGGGTTGTAGAGCAGTTTGTAGACATTTTCGTCAGTCTCTTTTCACATCTACGTGGTAGGAGTGAGGTTGATTTTTCACGACCTTTTTTCACACCTATATTGCTAGGAGTGAGGTCGGTGTTCATTTTCCTCTTTTCACACCTGTGTTGACAGGAGTGAGGCAACGTTCATTTACAGTTGCAGCATCAGTTTGGGTGCAGTCGACAGTTATGTCAACATCTCAGATGCGGGTGGAGGATAGGCTAGCTGGAGCTAGCAATTGGTCTCTTTGGAAGGCCAGGATCGTCTTTGTCTTAGAGGACCTCGAACTATGGGATATAGTTGAGGCAGTTGTTCATGTTCCCCCCGCTATTGCTCCCATCTTGTTAGCAAAGTTCAGGAAGATGAACAACAAGGCAAAGAGGATGATATGTGATGCAGTGCGAGATCACATCATTCCCCACTTCACTAGGAAAGCTTGGGCATTTGAGATGTGGGCATCTCTATGCAAGCTTTATGACAACTCTAACGAGAACCGGAAGATGGTTATTCATGATCGACTCAGGGGCATTCGCATGCTCCAAGATGAGTCGGTTACTTCTTTCCTTGGCTGATACACCCAGAATAGAAACGAGCTTGGAGCCATTGGAGAGGTGGTGGACCCAAATTCTATGGTGAGGACAGCCTTAAACAACTTCACCAAACCATGGGGTCCATTCGTTCGTGGCATCGTTGCCAGAGAGGTCATGCCCGCTTGGGAGAGGATGTGGGATGATTTCGTTTAGGAGGAGACTAGACTTATATCAAAGGCTTCTGGATAGTAGCAGATAGTGCAGGGTGATGAGGATCTTTCTCTTTGGACAAAGGGCAAGAAGAAGACCGATCAGGGATGTCGACAGGGTCCCAAGTTTGGGGCCCAACCATAGGGAGGAGAAAGTCCCAGTGGGCATAAGAGAGATATGAGCTCAGTGAAATGCTTTGCTTCTAGGGAGATGGGTCATTATGCAGGACAGTGTCCCAAGAAGAAGAAGTTGCAGGATGTTTCAGTAGCGACAACAGAGGAGCTTGAGTTCAATGAACAGTTTGTGAGAGAGTGTGCATTCGCGACTACTTTGTATGTTGTTACACCATCCAGCATCAGGTGGGGAGACAGAGTTGAGGATGACCTACTGACTCATAGTAGTGATTTAGAGGGAGCTCAGACTCATTTTTCATGGACACCATCATCAAGGGTGGCTTGTCCACCCGGGACAGCTTCTAATTCAGAGATGTCGAGACAGAGGGTTGGTGCAGGGGCTTTAAAGGATCAGAGATTGATGAGGAGGAGGAGCAAGGCACCAAGGAGGCTTGAGCCTCACTTGGCTACAGAGACGGGCAGATCAGGTTCTGGATCCACTTCAGGTGGAGGCTACTTGGCAAGAGGCCAAGTTGAGGATCTTGGTGAGATGCTGAGATCCAGGTACTCTTGGTGAGATACCAAGAGGGGGAGACTCTTGGTGAGATGCCAAGAGAGTGACTCTTGGTGAGATGCCAAGAGTAGTGATCRTTAGCGAGATGCCAAGAGGTAGAAATCCTTGGTGGRAGACCAARGTGGAGATCTTTGGTTTGATRCCAAGATCTAGGTGATCTTGGAAAGGTGGAGAGACACTTCCATCTATGGATCACGCAGATTGAGCAGATTTGTGTCAGACTACTTTCATTGATCAGGGTACAGCCATACTCACCACGTGTTTTCCAGTGGGCAACCATATCCACTGCAGGGATGAGATTGGTGGTGAAGAGCACTTTCCTCGGTAAGAGGGAGTGTTGAGATCTGGATACCTTGGAAAGTGGCCCCCTTGTGTTTGTGAGCATCTAAACACATGTGGGAAGTACTTTGTACCTTGTACTATGTACTTTATGTCTAATTTCACTTTGACTTGGGAGATTTAAGTCAAAAGTGAAATTTGGTCATTTAAGCCTAAATAACAATTAATTCACTTTGTGGGTGAATTAGGAGACATAAAGTGAAACTATGGAAACTTAAGTAAAGTGGGTTTTGAGTTGAGATTTACTTGAGATGATCTCAACCATTGACTTAGGATGAGATGAGATGAGATGATCTCATCCACCCATTTATTAGGTTTCTTCATGCATCATTAAGGAGGGCTCAAAGGGCAAAGGAGAGGCAGATTGTTCACTTGTTCACTTGTTCACCTTGAAAGTTTGGTGAGTAGAGAAGTGAGAATTCAGAGGATAGAACAGCAAAAGCTAGGGCACACATGTTCATGGAGGGCGCAAGGCATGTTGGAGTCTTAGTTATTTGTGTTGAGTTTATTTGCTAGGAGGAGGGTGCACTTGAGAAGGAGGGTGCAAGGCTAGCAGGTAGCATTTGGAGTGGAGCTTTCTTGTTTCTGGTTTGTGGGTTGTTGAGAGGGCAATCAAATGGCAGATTGAGTGCAAGGGTTCTTCAAACAGCAAAGGGAAAAGACAAGGACGCAAGGATCTTCAAGCTAAGTCAAGGAAGGAGGGGGCGCATATCCCAAGGAACCATTGCAAAGCTTGTGAGGAGCTTGCAAAGTATCAGGTTCCTTTGTATTTATCTTCATTGTTGTATTACATGCTTGAAGCACACCATATATATACATTCATCTCAAACTGGTTTTCCCCGAGGGGGTTTCATCCAAGGTCATGTTTACCAAAAATACATGTGTTCACTTTCATGTATGTTAGAGTTTAGAACAGCATTATTTCAACACTAAAAGATCTCTACGTGTGTTATATAGCTTATGGTATGAATGTGTTAACGTCTTGTGATAAAACTACATGCTAGAGCACCCATTTGGCCTATGTAACCGTAACAAATCAGCAAAGAAGTTACTGAACAATTTGTAGTCGTAAAACAACAGCGAACCCTTGTTTGACAGTTGAAACTTAGAGCCATCTCGAGGTCAAAGACAAAGCTAGTTGGCAGCTTGATAGGACCTGAAAAATCTTCAAGAAGTGCTACTTGGATATGTTTCAGTTTGAGCTTTGCCACGATGTCACAGGCTAACAAGAAATAGAAGTTTGTTGCAATCAGCACTACAAAAGCAGAGTATATTGCAACTTGCGATGTTTGTACAGAAGCAATAAGTTGATTTATGGACCGTCTGATCAGGTGTTGAATTCGACCATGATATATTATAATGATCAGAGCTATGTGAAGCTTTCCAGAGAAACCGGTGTTCCATGACAGGTCGAAGTACATTAAGATCAAGCATTATATACTCTATGATGAAGTCCAGAAGAGAGAAGTAGTTCTCCAGTATATCTCCACAAATGAGCAGATAGCAGATATTTTGGTAAATCCTTTGTCCAAGATGAAAAGTTTACGTACTCAAGAGACAAGATGGGGCTCGTGGAAACGACTTCCTTATTGAAAACGGAAGTGATTACTCCCAGGTTGGGAGGGAGCACTGATATGTTATCGATTTCTGGACAATCATTTTCCAGTTCGAAAAATGGTCCAAGTTGGGCAGTTCCTTTCCAGTTCAGAAAGTGGTTCAAGATTTCTAACGGACAGGCATTTTCCAAATCGACCAGTCATTTTCATAATGAAAATGGTCCGATAAATTGTTGATGTACCATAGACAGCGATTCCCCTTGTGGCCAGTGTGGGGGAATGGTCTAGAATAGTTATTCTTCTTGGCAGTCATTTTGACTAGTGGTCAAGTAGAATGGTCTGCCTTGTCGGGCAGTCATTCTTTCGAAGTTCACAGTTGTGAGCGGTTTCGAAGAATGGTCCATTTTGGAGGTTGGTGCAAGAAAGTAATTTCCATAGAAAATGGTCTGGACAGTCATTCCCTAGGGCAAACTCATTCTCTCCAAGTTGCACTGTGATTAGTGCCTAAGGAATGGCCCAATTAGGTGAATGGTCCAAGTTCAACAATCATGGACAGGCATTCCCTAGAGCAGACTCATTCTCTCCAAGTTGCACTATGATTAGTACCTGAGGAATGGCCTAGTTAGGTGAATGGTACAGGCTCAAAAATCAGGGACAGATATTCTTCTATGCTTGAGAAGAATAGTCTAGATAGCCCATGGCTGATGTTTTGCTTTCTGAGGGGAAAATGTTCTTCCATATCTCACAAATGTGAGTGGAAGAATTGCCCAGATGACTCAATTTATATCATGATATTGTTTTATGTAGGTTGATATCAGATGATATGATTGTTGTGGAGATTGTAGATCTCTGGACAGTAGTTGTATGATATTGTGGTGGATGTGATCCACTGGTAGTGACTATGTGTCACTGGTTAGTAGTTGTGTGCTACTAGGAGTGGTCGTGTACCACTGGGTAGTAATTGTGTACTACTATGGATAGACACATTTGTGTTCTATTGGATGGCATTGTTCTGATTGCCATGGAGACTATCACTATTGTTGGAGATGATTGCTAGCTAGATGGATAATCAGTATGTTGATGGGCAGACATTCTCCCCGTGGAAAATGGACCAAGACAGTGATTCTTCTAGGACATATGTCCAAATTAGAAGAATGATTCTTGTATCGCTCTGTGGAGTGAGTGACTTATTCAGCATCATGCCCGATTACTCAGATGGAGTATGACTTCGAGAGATGATGCAGTTGATGCTATCAGATGATAGTGATAGTGATGATGGTGCTCATGATTTGACCATGAGATAGCCTATGAGGCTATGATGATGCTATCGGTTGAATGCTCTGTTTGTATTGAAGACCATTGCCTTTAATACCTCCCTAGCTAGGAGGAAGTGTTGATATTATGGTAGTTGTGGGAGGTATTAACCTCTACATGTAACCCTGACGAGACTAGATATTCTAGGAAGCAAGAGAAACCCTAAAACATTGGATAATAACCCTAGGAGACAAGTCAGCTCAAGAGAATATTTATTATTGAGTTATTAGCCTCTCCAGAAGTAGAAGTCGACCCAATTAGGTCACTTGGAGGACTATAAATAAAAGAGTGCTAGAGCTCATTTGTCACTCTCACTCTCACAATTGCTAAAGACCAATGGTGCCAAGTTTGGAGAGGAGTTGCAGCTGCAACTGACATTTCGGTTTTGGCTTGGACTCTCTTGGTTATGGTCTGGACTTTTTGCTTGGTACGCTAGCTCTAGAGAGAGGTACGCTACCTTGTTTGGTTATTGGTTATAGGGTTTTCTTACGAAATTATTCTCTCTGTCAAGGTTAAGGTGCTCAGGGGTGGCTTCGACCTATGGTTGGGTGACAATATTGCTATATTGTCTATGGTGAAACGAGCACACCTACTTTTCTAACACTTAATACTCTTGGTTTGTCCCTTGAGCCTAGCTCATATGAGTATTGAACAATTAAACTTTAATGTTTATGCCTTTATGTGTTACCCTTGCATTGTTGCGCCTAGTTTTGGGGAATTCATATAAAGTACTAGTATATACATGTACCTAATGTATCCTTGTCCCTGTGTATCCATGAAACCTAACCTTAATTGAATTCTATGGCCAAATAGATCCCATACTTCATTTTTTTTATTTCTGCATATTTTCTAATATTGATCATGTTTTACAAAATGAGGTCCATCCTATATCATCCAAAGTTCAGTATAATGATGTAAACAATTGTTCTAGGACTAAATCAATCAAGGTTTAAAAACCCCAAACCCCGTTATCCTTTCATCCAAACCTAAGCGGTATCTAGTTGACAGTGAACACCCAAACCAAGAAACCTAGGTGCTCAATAACAAGCAAAACAAACCTTATCCAAAAAATTAGAGCAAAATAGTTGGCCTTTTAAAGGATAGTGACAATACAATATGATAGCAAAACAATCATATAAAAAATTTCTTAATTTGTGCTACCTAGGCACATAATGGATCACCTCTAATCCTCCATATTGTAGAAAACCCAAAATCAAAACATGCTTCCCTTTTAACAATATTAGAAAGTGCTCAAAATTGATAGAAATCTTGAGTCTTTACCAAAGACAGACATGCTAATTTTGACAAAAATTCTCAAGATGCCTCGAACATAACCACATAAATAGGATGACAATAAGCTTCAAATGCATTAGACAAACTCGTGCTTCCATGATTAGGTCAACAGAACCAATCAATCCTAGGCACTGAGCAAAATGACCAGAGTTGCCAAGCCTCACACTACTTAGGTGAAGAAAAAATTACAATAAAATTAGACAACCATGTCACAAGAATGCATGCAAGTTTATTATGACCAATAAGATTGCAGTATTCTTTGTATATATCAATAATTTTCTGTTCAAGGAAACCACGGCATGGTGGCTTCTATTTGGTCATCTTTATTATCCGGTTCAGCCTTATGTAAAGGATTCTTAGATAAGGGTTGCAGAGGATATAGGATATATAATTTGCAATTATATCATTATGGTGAGAGTAGCTGCTTGTCATTAAGGATGAGTAATTATCTCTACAAGGTTTGTTTTGGCCAAAAGGAGGTTGCCCAGCATTTTAGACTTGGGATGAAGAATAACATAGTCAAGCATAGCCAACCACATTAATCAATATTATTCAAGCTTTATAAAAACCAAAGGGAGTATTGCAAACAAGACTGTTGTGATAGTACTAACTGTTGGACCTTGAAATTGGGCAATCCTATGTAAAAGATTATTCAATTTACCTTATAAGCACAACAAATATCTCAAATATTTGTACAATTTGTCTACATTGATAAATACGTCTACTTCAAGTAAAGAAGGGAATCATCCTGTTGTGGATGCAATGAAAATTACTTTTATATGCATACATTAGCCGTGCTTGCTTTGAGAAAACTGTGCCAGAGAGTCGCACAACATGAGAGACAAGTTTGTTGTTCTGTAACAAAAATTAGTACTTTCTTTCGGCTAAAAATTTAAAACAGTTGAACATTGCCAGAATTAGTTGACTGTATTCAAATCAATCTTTGAGTAACTTAAGTTGCTTCCGGAAATATTTTACAACACTATGAGGGAAAGGAAAGATATCAAGGTTGAAGAGGTGTCATGGAAAGCTTCAAAGAATGCAACTCCAGAATCTAAACTTGGCATAAAGCCAAAGAATATCAGATGATTATTAATTGGGACATATTTGGAAGTGTACCTAAAGTCAATAGCAATAGCACAGTTTCCAAGATGGTCAAAAGAGTTAAAGAGAAGGAAATCAGACGAGGTGACAAGAAAGAATGCATTTGAAATAATAAGTGTTCAATTCCAGCCCCTACAATTTCAAGATTACATAAGCGAATTGCAAGAATAATTTTGCAGGGTTGGATGCAGATATTGATAAGGAGAAGCTGATCCCAACAAGAGATGTGGGATTTAAATTTCAATAAACATCCAAATCCAACAATAGATAAATGGTCGAATCAACTGGAGCTAACCCCAAAATAAAATAAACATTATAAGGCGTACAATTTCAAGGCTAGCCAACCCAAATGTCTAACAATTTCAAAGTTTGACAAGCTAACTAGAACAATGGCAAAAGGATTGGTCAGACCAATTACAAGAACTGACATAGGGGTTGAGGTAGAAAGAACAAACAACAAACACAATGAAAAAGGTCAAATGCCAGAATATTTATGGATGGGATAGTCAACTATTAGCATTCCAACAACCAGCAATCCAACCACAACAATACATACAAACATGAAAAGTCGATAATTATCAAGAACGGATGAATAACTGCAATAACTGAAATCAATAGACTCGAGGTTGGACAAGGAAACCATATCAAAATTTCCCAAGTAGAAAGAACCCAAAACAATTTCTGATAAATTCAATGGAAATGCTAATCATGCTTACTCAGAGAAATAAAGATAGCAGTAAACAAGAAATTGCAACAAAAGGAGATAAGACTAAGCAAAGACAAATATGACCCTTGCACAAGAATAATGCCTCTTATATTATGGCATCTTCTTTGTCTATGTGCATTCTTCAATTCAATCTTAATTACAAGAGTCTATTATAATAACAGGAAAGTTTACACATCATCCACCTTAGCTATGAAATTGGTATGTTTAACACTAATTCCTTATTCGAGAACAATCCTTATATGAGAACACTTCACCACCTCATACAATTGCACAAAAAACTAAGACAGAAAAAAGCGAGCACTTTATGAATATATCTATTTTTGTGAAAAAAGTGAGCACTTTCTAGACATGTTACATTAATGTTACTGTTCCAACTTATACTTGGGAATTTAAGTTGTTGTTTTTCCTGCAACCTGGGTTTAAATCCGTGCACATTGGTCATTTCTATAATATTGGTAACCAATACATTTCTCTAACATTGGCTTCCTACTCTGTCTATGTCAAGATATACCCATATAGGGGAAATCAGGGCAACATTTTGATCTGGCAGGTAGAACTATAGACAGTGAAGCTGTAATTTTGAATTTGCCGAGACTCTTCTTTGAAGAATATGTAATTATGATGTAATAGTATGCTAACCAGTACCGCTGAATTTTGCTTCCTACTCAAAATTGGAAAGGCCTATGTATTATAGCAAATAAATAAGAAGTTAGATTTTACGAGAACCCAAGGATGACTAAAAGCTATCCATGGGAAAAGCAAGTACATGCATGGTGAAAGTAGTAACAAGGGTATCAAGAAAAAATCCATGAACTAAATCACAGTTCAAGAGTAATGAATAATCCACAAATAATCAACACATAGTCGATAAAGGATAACCAGTGTGATCATGTTGCTCTGAGAATAGGACCAAACACCCTACTAGGGCAGTAAAACTTCTCAATTAGTCCATTTTCTCCAACCTCATACTGATTTTAATTTTTTTCATTGTGCAACTCAATCAAGGTCCAACCCAGCAAGGACTTTCAATCAAGGTAAAACTTAATAGTAATTGGTTTGGAAATGACTTATTTGTGTCCTCCTTATGACGTTATGGGAATTGATTACGATGGCCTTCTAAACACATTTTTCAGGATGATTGACTACTCTGTTATCATACCACTAACCAAAGAAGTTATATGCTTAATTCAATTAATGTGTTCTGGTTATGAAATGATCTAAGAGTGGAATTGACTAAGATAAACCTTAAAACCACAACTACAACTATCTCTTAACAAACCTTTAGTCAATGAAGAAATGTGAAGACAACCACACATGTTATTTCGACTTTGGTGTAGCACATTTTTTCTTGAATCTGGTGGCTGTGTCGTGAACAACAATATGAATAATGTAAATTTGCAACCTCCAATCTTCAAACTGCCATTTAAGGAGTTTGTGATAATTCTGAATTGACCCAGATTGTACAAATTGCATACTGAACAAACTTTGCAATCTGAACATTTTTTGGTTTACCAAAATCCAACGAGAGTCATCAAAACTGGAACCATTTGACTACCTCTTATCAACATCCTTTATAACGGTCCTCGGTGTTTTTATTAAGAGGAAACAAGCATTCCCATTCACTCATTTCAGGGTGTTCTCGTGATGATGATTGTGCAATAAGGAGAGCAGCATGTGAACTGGGGATAAGCTAGTGTTGTTGATGTTTTGTAGCTTCGGGAGGTATTCCCATAAGTAGCCTTGGGTGTCAAGCATGTGGGAATCCTCGTTGGCACCTCACTGCACTTTCGTTTGGATGAAAACCCCCTTGGAATGGAGCTGGGGATTCATGGGTTTGTGGACGGGCTTTATGGGCTTGTGTTGGGGCTTCACACCCACATAGGAAGTCTAATTTAATGTTGGAAGTGACTTGGGGCTTTTACTCACCCTTTTGAGTTGTATAAAAGGACATAAGGTGTGAGAGAGACATTCATTCTTGCATGGATGCTTGGTGACCTCAGCCAGCATGTGAGAGAGGTTGTGATGACCTCAGCCAGCCATGGAGAGGGTAGATTTGGGCCTCAGATCTGCTGTTTTATGACTGTTTTGGGAAGGTACCTTGGAGAGGAGAGCTTGGCTGTAATATCCCTGTTTCCCCCAGTTTGTAAATACTATAACTGGCCAAGAGACTATAGCAGACTAAATATGTGTGAATGTTTGATTTGATGAACATTTGTATAAAAGGGTCAATGTATGAATTTTCTGTTATTAATAGAAATTGGATATGTGTTGCACAACTGCTGAAAGGGGGGAGTTTTGCGAAGATAGACCATGGATGCTATGAGAGAGATGGTGAGGGAAACCAAGAATGGTTGAGATGACCCTCACCAAACCAGTACCTACTGGGTGTAATTGCTCAACAGTCCTCTGACCCATAAATGAATTACCAGTCAAGCTGGTAGTTGGAAGGCCCTCCTCAAGAGTTAATGAGGAGATGGGGCAGGGTACCCATTTGTAAGGCTTCCAGGCCTGACCACGAGTTGGGGATTCGGACCCACGCAACCTTGCGAAGAAAGGCAAGAAAGGAAGTAATTCGGGGGACAGAGGTAGATCTGCAAGGAAGCAAAGTAGAGAAAACAATCTCTAGAAGAGAAGAGAGCATGTTTTCGACTCTGGAGTTGAGAGAAAAGATGAGAAGCAAGCTTGTTTTGGTTGTAAGAAGCCATGGGCAGGGTCTCGCTACACGCTAATAAACGAGGCCGACGAGTGACTGAGGAAGTGCTTGCGCAGACCTCTTTGCTTGGTGTAGAGAAATCTGGTTGCCAAGATCCTGTGGGAGGAGGAGAGTAACCTCCATCCCTGACTGTCGTGGAGCAAGGAGAAAGAATCTCTCTCAAAGGATCATGGTCTAGCTCAAGAGTGGCCAGCGGTAAATCCATCAGGAGTGGTTGTGCCTATGGTTGGGTGGGAACAGGCACCCCTTTCAGCACTCGCTTCACATTTTTCAGTTCTGATAAGTATTTTCATACTCTGTGTAATACATTGGATGCGATGATTGAATGTATGTGTTTATGGTTAAGTCTTGCAGTGTTTGAACAGTTATTAGAAATGCTCATTTGCTTCTGCAAACTGCTCTATTTACATGATCTTCGATTTACCTCAGTTTAGCCGCTAGAGAGTTATGGGATGTGAATTCGCATGAGAGTCGGGGTAGGATTAACTGAAACATCTAAGTACTGCTGACCTTTTTAGTTTACCTTAGCGGGAATGTCAAGTTCAACTCTGTGGGAAAAGGGTGTTTCCTTTAGACCTTCCACCCATGTAAACGAGGGCTCATGCCCATGGCCTAATCAAGTCTTGACCAAGAGCTGAGTGTAGCCCAGAACCTCAATATGATCCCATATGACCCAGGGTTGGAAACCCCTCGCTAAGCCTGAAAGGAGTGAAGTTACTTTGGCTTCGGGACTTCAGGACTTATGACTCCACAACCCTCGAAAACAGCCAAAGGCCAGAGTCGTGAATTGATGAGGGTCGTGGATCTGGGAATCCAATGGAGATCTCTCTCAGTGGTTAGATCAGACTTAGGAACGGGTAGCGTTAAGTACTTCGACGAAGTTCCACTTCGAGAGAATAGGGGTGATCTAGCGTCGAAACTCCCGACTGTCCAATTTACAAAGTGACGTAGACCATCGATCCTCGGATCCTTCGGGATCCCTCTTAGTCGTCGATCCAAGGACTCCATTGAGAACCCCTCTTAACTACCCAACCAACCGAGAACATGTCATGGAGCGACAAATGGCCCCCACTTGTCCCCTGTCAAATGTCGTCCGTTGGACTAGAGCAGATGGATGAGAGGCCATGTGGCAGGGAATCTTATAATCCGGAGACTTGGTACTCCGGAGGAACTTGGCCAAGAGTCTTCAAAGTGTGAAAACTTCCGAAGTCGCAAACGGTGAAGTGAATCTTAACCGTTGACAGGATGAGGACACGTGGCGCTAGATTCAAGAGTCTAGAGACTTGGCTCTTAGGGGGATTCGCGATGTGAGGAGTTGGTAAGCTCCAAAGCCCGAAGTTGCGAAGTAAGGGGAGTCGTGGATCTATGGATCTACGTGGACAGATCTCAACCGTGGGATTTGAAAGAAGTTAGAAGGTTGTATGTATGGGGCTGACGTGGCTCACTGACATCATCCAGGGTGATGTGGACCCACAACTAAGGTGCCACGTGTCACCAGGATATGGACGATTCATAGACCCCTTATGCCTATTAGAGCATGACACATGTCACCCCCTAATGTGGACATGTGTCACCCTTGGCCCTCGTCGTGTGCCAACCTTTGGTTTGCCTGCCTGGCCAACGTGGTTGGTGATACGACCGAGACTCCAGGAGTTCGAGACTTCGGGAGTTCGGAATATTTGGGCGTAGTATAGTAGAGGGGCGTTCAACGTCGATCGTCGATTGTCGAACATTGAAACAATCAACGTCGATCATCGATTGCCGAACGCCGAAACGTTCAACGTCGATTTCCGAACATCGAAAACGTTCAACGTCGATTGCCAAATGCCGAAAACATTCAACCTCGATCGTCGATTGTCAAACGCTGAACGCTAAAAAATGGACGTTCAATGTAAAACATCGATCGTCGAATGGCCAAGGCCACGTGGAGAGATTTCAGGACTTCGGGGAGTATGCGTGCAGTAAGAAAAGGGGCATTCAGCGCCGAACGCCGAAGACCCCAACTAATAACACCCAGATAACTTTGGGAGGCCGTATCTTGCAAACCAGAGATCAGATTTGAGCCGGTAACTGTCTTTAGAAGGCTACAGACGAGTAGAAGAGGATGAAGACCTCGGAGAGATGATTTGAACAAGCAAAAAATCGATGCCCCATCCCTAGAAAGGGTATTTAGAGGTCAGGTGTGTTACATCGACATAGGAGAGAAAGGTAGCAGCGGCCTGTGGGGTGGTTTCTGTGACAGCCGCAGGCTTGTGCGGCGAAGTCTGCGGCAGCCGCAGGTCCTAGAGGGCTGCCACAGCTGCCAAGGAGGCTTGGCCTGCCCAAGAGAACCTAGCCGCAGCAACAGTGGGCTCGGTCTGCTGAGTTAGGGCAGCCACAGCAAGGAAGGAAGCTGCCGAGATCTGTTGGGTAGTCTTGAGGGCTGGTACAGGTGGTACAGCCTAGATGCAGGGATCCTAGTGGCTCAGTCTGATAAGAGGGTAGATGCAGATACAGGAGGCTGTTACAGCAGTCTAGGAAGGCAGGCAGCCAAGAAGGACTGTAACAGCGGAATTTGAGGGCTGGAACAGCACTGTAACAGCAGCAACGTCCTGACAGTTTGGTGACAGTTTTGAGGTCAGGTCTAGGGCCGATATGACAGCCTAAACAGTCAGCAGCAAGTTCAGCCATTGGAGCAGTCTTGAGGCAGCTAGGGGGGCTGATACTGTCAGCAAGTCTTGGACAGTCTGAGGCAGCTTTTATTAGGCTGTTGTATCTTGTAGCAGACCTGTGTTGAATCTGTGTGAGGACTGGTATGGAGCAGAGAGGGCTCAGACCCTCACCCTATAGCCACCCATGTGACCAGAGGTAGAGATTGGGTGCAGAAAGGAGAACTGTTGTTACAGACCACAGTGATAGAAGGAGAGGGGCAGGCCGGGGGCTGGAAGGACTCGACTGCAGCCTAGGAACCTCTACCAAGGACAGTTCAAGGGCTGGAAGTACTGTGTATGATTTAATTGCTGGTTTATTTTCTGCTATGCTAAATTGTTAGGCATCTCAGTGTGTTTATGTTTACAGTTCAAATTGTGTGAGTTTGTGTATTCTGTTGAGAACATAGACCAGACCTGAGGTGTGTGTGCACCGAGTCTCGTGCACTTTCAAGTCTAACAAGTGTAGAGGAGACACAATGTAGCAATGAATGCCATGGCAAGACACCAACCATAATTGTCAAGTCGTTCTCTATAACAGGTGGAACCATGAATACACTCTCGTTGTCTGAATGCCTTCTTCCATTTCGGCATTCTGCAGTCCTATTACATTCAAATCTCTGCAATTCATATGTTTGGGAGAAACAGTGATCTGAAGAACAGAGATTGGATTAATATTGTTATTAGTACTTGAGCACAAAATGTTCATTTTTATATTGAAAATGTATTTTGAATTTTCTGTTAAAGTGCTTGCATAAGAGCAAATGAAGAGTACTCCATTCTACATCCGCAGTCCATAGAATTGGAGTTACAATTTCCTCTGTAGACAGCCAGAATAAGACGAATCAATTGACTAATAATCAGATTCATCTAAAACATATTGAAACCCATATTTCTTCTACATCTACTGAAGTTGCCAGAGTTCATATCAGGAAGAATACTTTTGAAAAAAAAATCAAGGAGATTCAAAAGCATGGTAGCATGCATATCGGGAAGAATATTTTTGATAAAAAAATTCGAAGAAATTCAAAAGCATGGTAGCATGCATAATCTTTGTGAAAGCATATGCAGGACTGTGGACACAGAGTTGTTAGGGAATGACAGAAAGTGATAAAGCCATGTCTGGATAACATCTATACAATACTGGTCAGCTTTGTTCACAAGCCTTGTTTATAAACTCCTTAAATGTCTTAATTATTTTGGCTTCTATTTATTTTTATTAATATATCCATTGCTTTCTCTTTTATAATTTCTCACACAGCTAATACTTTTAAAATATAAGGCTTACATGTGTAATAAAGTCATCGTAGTGATATAAGCTAAAAAATAGGTTTTCTAGTTATTATTAGCGTTTAAGGTTTTGGACAAATATGACCTCTCGAAATCTATATAAGAGAGGTGAATCTCAATGTAATAGTGTCTAAAGTTATTCTTAATATAATGTTGTGTTATTGTGTGTATCTTCGTCTCAACCCTATCTAGGGTTTTGCAATTTAGTGATCTAACCATGGTATCAGAGCAAGTTCGTTACCCGACCTAACCATGAATGAAGTCGAAGGGCCATAAGCAATCTCACATCAACATACCCAGATTCTCTGCCAAGCATTAGAGTTAAATTATGTCGTCGAGTGATCTCAATCACCAAGGAAGAGATCCGTTGTCGACATTAAAAAAATAAAAGAAGAGTGACTGCAAAGATTGTTGAAGCACCATATAAGCAATGTTCCCCCAAGTTTCCGCAACATGGGAAGAGGGAAACACACATTAGGGGCAAGTGGGGACACCCCCAAATCTTAGATAAATTCACGGGGGGGTATTGGGGTCCCTAGCCTAGAGCGGGTCGTCTTTAAAATTATATATAAAAACCCAAATTTTAAATTTTAAGAAAGAAATGAATTAACCAAAGAAAAATAAATAAATAAATAAAAGTTCATTCTGTCTAAAATCATCATTGTGCAATGTAAATACTAAATTCAAAATTGTAAATGAAACAAACATGATGCATCAATCACTATTGTTATTGATACATGCACATTAAAATTTCAAATTTATAACTTATAACAAAATGAAATACATTGATTCAAATTCTA
The DNA here is from genome assembly GCA_009831015.1 of Picea engelmannii. Classification (NCBI taxonomy): domain Eukaryota; kingdom Viridiplantae; phylum Streptophyta; class Pinopsida; order Pinales; family Pinaceae; genus Picea; species Picea engelmannii. The sequence continues at coordinate 107,098 of ML806899.1, forward strand.
AATGGTATTAAGCAAATAGTAATACTAAATAGTAGCTACTGAGGTCTAAAATAGTAAATTAAAATCACTCAAAAATAGTAAAAGAGTGAGGAGCCGAAGACTCAATCATCAGTATCTAGAGCCAAAAGTTAAAACTGAAAAATGACAATGGACGGTGAAAACTAAAAGTAGCTAAAAGAAATCAACATTAACTGAGCATCAAGTAGTCAATGGCATTGACTGGTCCTCTACATCCATTTTTTGTACAAAGGCATCAAGACCATCGATGGGAGTGCCACCATCTAAGTTAAAATCACTCTCCTAAGTGACCAAGGCAAATCGTGGTTCACTCTCATCTCAAAGTCAAATGCTAAATGACTTGTAAATCTCAAATAAGAGAAATGTATAGGTAAAGGTGAATTAAGTTTAGCAGTTTGCTACGTTTTTTTCTTTTTTTCAAAACCATTTTTTTGTTTTTTTAAGTTTTTATGCTTTTTGGGAGGAAAAAAAATTGAGGGGAGAACCCACAAGCCCCAATTTTTGCAAAACACATCTCGATTTTCAGGAGGGGGTGCCCACAAGCCCCCCTTTTTGCGAAACGCATCCTACAACTTGGAGAAACGTTTCAAGGTGTGTTTCACAAAATTTCACAAAAGGAGGGCGTGGCGAAACGTTTCGCAAGGCACCCTTGATCTCAAGGGCACACAGGGAGAAAGGGGGGCATGTCCCCAACCCTATAGAATGCTTCCTAGTGTAACACTTCATATAAGATGCCAATTGATAGGGATTTCATTTTCATTGAAAAGAAGCCACCGTTAAAAGGAAGATTTCATCTTTAGTATAAAGCCTCCAACACTATTTTCAAATAAACACAATCGTCCGCTATATGAAGCCAACCCCCAATATAAAGGTATAGCCATTTTTTAATTGAAGGAGCAAGCCCTATACAATGGCGGCCATGACTTTTCGTATAGTAGCTGCCATGCACCGTACAATAGTAGCCCATCGTACATAACTTTACATATAGCAATCGTCATCGTACAATAACTATACATCAGCCGACACTGATTTCAATGTTATTCTTATAAGACCAATGACTCTAAAACGCTAAATTTCTGAAGTTCTTCACCATAATATGGTATTTTTACTCAGAAAATTCAAGGAGCCAAAGTACAAACAAAGAGTCTCTCTTTATGGTTCTCTAGTGGTTCGCAACAATTTATTATACTCTCGAATTTGTAACAAGGTTTACACGAATTTTGTCTTTCAATGGAAATCCCATTCAAAAAATAAGTTGCTCTCAATTTCTCGACATAGAAGGTAAAAATCTAGATGCAACTAATGTGTAAGAACCTAGGGGGAATAACAAAAGGAAAAGTGCAATCGTTTACAGATCCTAAAAAAATATTTGAATGGTAGAGCAGAGATGATAAAGCCAAAGCTATTATTGCTCTTGCTTTATCAAATTCCGAGTTGCATCAAGTAGATCTAGAAAAATCATCCAAGGAAATCTGGGATAATTTGAACAAATTGTTTGGAGCAAAAGGGGCAAAATGCAAAGTTTTCTCTAAAGCTTCATTTGTTCAAATTCAAGATGTTTGACGAAGTTACTATGTCTAACCACATAAGCAATCTGAGATCTCTCATCAAACAACTAGTTGAAGTCAAAGCTATAATAGAGGAAGTGTTAGAATAATAAGTGTGCTCATTTCACCATAGACAATATAGCAATATTGTCACCCAACCATAGGCCGAAGCCACCCCCGAGCACGTTAACCTTGGCAGAGAGAATAATTTGGAAGCAACCCCTAGAACCAATAGCCAATCAAGGTAGCATACCTCTCTCCAGAGCTAGCATACCAGGCAGAAAGTCCAAACCATAACCAAGAAAAAGTCCAAGCCAAAAACCAAAAATTTCCAGTTGCAGAAAGATGCAGCTACAACTCCTCTCCAAACTTGCGCACAACTGGTCTTATGCAGTTTCGAGTGAGTGAGTCACAAATGAGCTCTAGCGCCCTCTATTTATACTACTCCATCTTAGTTGTCTGGGCCGACTTCTCTTCTTCGAGACTAATAACTCAATATTAATTATTTCATTAAGCCGACTAGTCTTCTAGAGTTATTACCCAAGTCTTTAGGGTTTTTCTTGCTTCCTAGAATATTTTAGTCTCGTCAGGGTTACATGTAGAAGTTAATACCTCCCGTAGCTACCATAATATCAACACTCCCTCCTAGCTAGGGAGGTTTTAAAGGCAATGGTATTGAGCACAAACAGACCATTCAACCAATAGCATCATCATAACCACACAAGCTATCTCATGATCAAATCACGAACACCATCATCACTATCAGTATCATCTGATAGCATCAACTGCATCATCTCTCGAAGCCATACTCCATTTGAGTAATCAGGCATGATGTTGAATAAGTCACTCACTCCACAAAGTGATACAAGAATCATTCTTCTAATCTGGACATATGTCCTAGAAGAATAATTGTTCCAACAGATGTTGGAAGCCACGCCATGGGCTACAAGGACTATTCTTCTAATCTGGATATACATCCTAGAAGAATGACTATCCTCGACCATTTTCCACGGGGAGAATGTATGTCCATCAGCATACTAACTATCCATCTAGCTGGTAATCATCTCCAACACTAGTGATAGTCTCCATGGAAATCAGAACAATGCCATCCAATAGAACACAACTGTGTCTATTCATAGTAGTATACAACTACTATCCAGTGGTACACAACCATTCTCAGTAGCACACTGCTATTAACCAATAACACACAGTCACTCTCGATGAATCACATCCACCACAATAGCAAACAACTATTGTCTAGAGACATATAATCTCCACAACAATCAGAGCATCTGATATCAACCTACATAAAACAATATCATGATATAAATTGAGTCATCTGGGCCATTCTTCCACTCACATCTGTGAGATCTAGAAGAGCATTTGCCCTCAAAAGGTAAGACATCAGCCATGGGCTATCTGGACTATTCTTCCCAAGCATGGAAGAATAATTGTCCCTGATTTCTGAGCCTGGACCATTCACCTAACTAGGCCATTCCTCCGCCACTATTCATAGTGCAACCTGGAAAGAATGAGTCTACCCTAGGGAATGCATGTCCCTGATTGTTGAACCTGGACCATTCACCTAACTGGACCATTCCTCCGACACTAATCACAGTGCAACCCGGAGAGAATAAGTTTACCCTAGGGAATGATTGTCCAGACCATTTCCTATGGAAATGACTGTCCTGTACCAACCTACAAAACGAACCATTCTTCGAAATTGCTCACAACTGTGAACTTCGAAAAATGACTGCCTGGCGAGGCGGACCATTCTACTTGACCACTACTTAGAGTGACTACCAAGAAGAATGACTGCCCTAGACCATTCCCCCACACTGGCCACAAGGGGAATCGTTGTCTATGGTACATCAACAATCTATCAGACCATTTTCATTACGAAAATGATTGTCCGATCTGGACCATTTTCCAAACTGAAAAATGACAGTCTGTCAGAAATCTCAAACCACTTTCCGAACTAGAAAGGGACTGCCCATCCTGGACCATTTTCCGAACTGGAAAATGATTGTCCATAAATCAATAACATATCAGTGCTCCCTCCCAACCTGAGAGTAATCACTTCCTTTTCCAATAAGGAAGTCGTCTCCACGAGCCCCAGCTTGTCTCTCAAGTACGCAAGCTTTTCATCTTGGACAAAGGCTTTATCAAAATATCTGCTATTTGCTCGTCTGTGGAGATATATTGGAGAACCACTTCTCTCTTCTGGACTTTATCACGGGGAATATAATGCTTGATTTCATTGTACTTCGGTCTGCCATGGAACACTGGTTTCTCTGAAAGCTTCACATAGCTCTGACCATTACAATATATCATGGTCGAATTCAGCACTTTTGTTTCCTGCTAGCTCATGACATCGTGGCAAAGCTCAAACTGAAACATATCCAAGTAGCACTTCTTCTGTCATCTGTACTCCCTACCCAATCTGAATCGATAAATCCATGCAGGATGTATATCATAACTCAAACGTCCCACGAGGCAAATATCTGACTGAGTATTCTCCAAATACATTAACAAGCTAATCAATTATCGATACAGAGATGGGTCTACTGGATTAGAGTCTCTCAACTTCTTCAGGTCTCTCATCATGGGAGTTTGCCATGGATTAGCAATCCATCATCCCGGACTTCTAAATAATCATTCTGATACACTAATCTCTGTCATAGAAGGTTTTCACCACACTTTTGTTGTATATGAGATACTCTGCATCAAGCTGCTTGAATCCATACAAGGTCTTCTTATATCTATATACATGGGTCTCTTTCTAGTATAAGCTTCTTTCTCAATTTTCTTTATTGGGAAGAATAGTCTTTTGCATGTAAATTCCAATCCATGGATACTGCAAGAGGTATATCTGGTTTATTGGAACAAGTTGTCGTCGTAGTCTTCTCCCTCCTAGAAGAACCTCTAGTTTTGAATCTCACAATGCTTCCATTCATAAGTCTTTTTCACATTTTCTTACATACACTCTTCTTCATCACAACTTCGATTTATTCTGGTTGATTACTTCTAGTGGGTTCAAACCAAGCTAGTAGTCTTCTGATTCTCAGTATAATAACTGGTTGTTCTGGCTTTTCTTTCTTTCTTGTAATCTTCATGTTCTTCCTCCTCTTTAGCTTTTGGGTCCATGGAGTCTTCTATAGATTCCATGCCCTTTCTTCCTGAAGATTCCAACTTCTTCCTTTCATCATAGGAACATGGATGTAGATGAACAACCAAGGATACTTAAGACTTCTTTTCGAAGAAGACTTCTTCTAGAGTCGAACTGAACACATGTTGCTTATCATGGCTACTACTTCTAATGAAGAACGTGGACAGATACTTCAGGTTCTTTAATGGATCAACATCATTGGGATTAGCTCCCTCCTAATCCCAGCTTCATGCCTGAATGAGCAATATGCATGCTCTTCTTTTGGAATTCTGCAATCAACTCCCTCCATTTGAGAGAGTCCATGCTTCCATCTGCATCCTTCTTGCTTTCTGTAAGGTATCACAAGCCTATTCTAGTTTCTTCTTGATTACCGACTTCTTTTTTATTTGACTCCTTTTGGGTCTCTTCAAGTTTGATTCTGATTTCGACTTACCTAGCAGTTGTTACTTATATAATAGATTCCTCAGGAATTTGCCAACTTACTTCATATTGACTAGAAGAAGAAGTTTGCTTCATCCTGCTTGACTTTCTTTGAGGATTCCTTTTCTTCGGCAACTGTTGCTTCGTGTGTTTCCTTCCTTTTCTTTAACTCAGGACAGTGGTTCCTGTAGTGACCATATTTTAGACAATTGAAGCATTGTATTTTGACATATCCTTTTCTTGAATTGGTTTCTTCCTTGAACCAAACTTCTTCTTATTCCTGAATTTCTTGAACTTTGTTGTGTATGCTTGATCATCATATTTATTTTGGGATTTCTCTTTTGCATTAATCCTTGATTCTTCTTGTGCACAACAAGTCCAAAGTTCTTCAAATGTGGGATACTCCTTTCTTGTGTTCATGCTTGCGACAAATGCATCCAATGTCTTGGGAAGGCCATTGAGTACTATATTTCCCAGTTACTTTTCTGAAATGATTTCTTCAATAGCTTGTAGTTGATCTCTTAACTGAGAGATTCTTACAAAGTATGATGTTATGTTGTCATCATCATTCATTTTCTTGTCAAGGAGCTCATTCTTCAGACTCATTACTTGTCCAATGTTTTTGACTGAGAAGAGGTTAGCTAGGGCATTGTACATCTTCTTAGATGAGTCAAGATGAGAGATGTAGGGTATCAAGTGGTCTTTTACAGAGCCCACTATGATACTCATAGCGTTGACGTCATTGTCCTTGAACTTCTCCATAACTGCAACATTCTAAGGTTCCTTCTCTTTTCCCGCTTCAAACTTTGGTTCCATGATCTTGCTTTTCACGATATCCAACACTTTATTCTTGGTGAGGATGAGGTCAATCCTTGTCTTCCATTCTCTGAAGTTAGAAGCCCCTTCTAACTTGTTTTCTGACTTCATAGAGTAAGTCATGATTGCTTTGACATGGTCAACCTTTGCCATTAATACCTCCCTAGCTAGGAGGGAGTGTTGATATTATGGTAGTTGTGGGAGGTATTAACCTCTACATGTAACCCTGACGAGACTAGAATATTCCGAGAAGCAAGAGAAACCCTAAAACGTTGGATAATAACCCTAGGAGATAAGTCGGCTCAAGAGAATATTTATTATTGAGTTATTAGCCTCCAGAAGTAGAAGTAGAGCTAGTTAGGTCACTTGGAGGACTATAAATAAGAGGGCGCTAGAGCTCATTTGTCACTCTCACTCTCACAACTGCATAAGACTAGTGATGCGCAAGTTTGGAGAGGAGTTGCAGTTGCAACTGCTGCAACTGACATTTCGGTTTTGGTTTGGACTTTTTGCCTGGTACGCTAACTTGGTTGGCTATTGGTTCTAGGGTTTGCTTCCGAAATTATTCTCTCTATCAAGGTTAAGGTGCTCGGGGGCGGCCTTCGTGCCTATGGTTGGGTGACAATATTGCTATATTGTCTATGGTGAAACGAGCACACCTATTTTTCTAACAGTGAGATCATTCAAGATGCAGAGAAGTATGGTGCTCCCAAAGGATCCATGAGATGAAGCAAGAAGCCTGAGCCATACTCGAGTTATGTGGCCTTGATGTGTGATCTCGTTAATAAGTAACCTACTTGCTTTGAAGAAGATGCTCAAAAGAAGGAATGGATGAATGCCATGATTGGAGAATACCAATCTATTATGAAGAATGATGTGTGGGAAGTGGTTCTCAAACCAGAAAACAAAGATGTAGTATCTTCTAAATGGATATTCAAAATAAAACATGTAGCGGACGGAAGTATTGTGAAATACAAAGCAAGATCTGTGGCTCATGGATTTTCCCAAAAAGAAGGCATTGATTATGAAGAAACCTTTGCTCCAGTAGCAAGATACACATCTATCAGAACCATCATGGCACTTGCAGCCAAGATGAAGTGGAAGTTACACCAAATGGATGTGAAAACAGCGTTCTTGAACGGTGTTATTAAAGAAGTGTATATAGAACAACCACCAGGTTTCGAAGTACAAGACAGGAAGACCCATGTCTGCAAGTTGAAGAAGGCTATGTATGGTTTGAAGCAAGCTCCAAGAGCTTGGTATGGCAGGATTGATAGTTTTTTGATGAGCATGGGCTTTACCAAGAGTAAAGTTGATCCCAATCTTTACTTCAAGATTGTGGATGATGGACCAATTATATTGCTACTATATGTGGATGACTTATTCTTGACAAGTGAAGAAAAGCTCATCACAGATTGTAAGAAGAAGCTTGTTGTTGAATTTCAAATGAAGGATCTAGGCCCGATGCATTAATTCTTAGGTCTTGAAGTATGGCAGAGCCCAGAAGAGATTTTCCTTAATCAAGGAAAGTATGTTGTGGAAATTCTAAAGAGATTCAACATAATGGACTGTAAAGCTATGTCCACTCCTATGGAAACGAATCTAAAGTTATTGGTTGATACTTCGTCAAAAATAGTTGATGTTACTCTATACTGACAGATGATTGATTCGTTGATGTATCTGACGAATACCAGACCAAATATATGCTTTGTTGTGAACACCTGGAGTCAATATTTGGTGGAGTCCAAACGTGTTCACCTTGTCGCTGCAAAGCATGTGATGAGATACCTTAAGGGTACGTTGGACTATGGCCTCTGTTATACTGGAGATTGTGACTTCAGATTGTATGGCTATACTGATTCAGATTGGGTTGGAAGTGCTTCAGACAGAAAAAACACTTCAAGATGTTGTTTCAATTTGGGGTCAGCCATGACTTCGTGGGAAAGCAGGAAGCAATCCAGTATTGCTCTCAGTAAGGCAGAAGCGGAGTACATTGCAGCATGCTCCACCAATTGTGATGCCATATGGCTTTGGAACTTATTGACAAGTCTATTTGACCTAGAGATGGATGCTACCGTGATCTTTTGTGATAACCAAAGTTGTATAAAGATGACAGAGAACCCAATGTTCCATGATAAGATGAAGCACATTGAGATCTGGTACCACTACATTCGTGACTTGGTACAAAAGGGAGTTGTGAAGCTCCAGTATGTTGGCACAAATGAGCAGGTAGCAGATGTGTTGACTAAGCCTTTGTCTCGTGTGAAGTTTGAGTAATTCCGAGACAAGCTTGGTGTAGTCCGAAGGACTTCCCTCGAAAGGGGGAGTGATGCTAATGATACTATGGTATCCTGACCACCAGTTGGGCAACTCAGTTATGATTTATATCCTAGGGGATTGATCATCCCGAGAGAGATCCCGTGAGGTCCGAATGGACAGACTGTCGAAGTGCCTATCTATGTATATACTTGTTGTGGTCAGTAGTGTGGCAGCTCAGTTAGGATTTATATCCTAAGGGATTTTTATCCCTAGACAAATCCCGTAAGGTCCGAATGGACGATCTGTCGAAGTGCCCACTGTTGTTGTTGTTGATGATGATGATGATGCTCCTGTCTCATTCTGTTGCCATTGATGTTGACGTTCCAGCTTCATGTTGTTGATGATGATGATGTTACTCCAACTCCATGTTGTTGTTGCCATTGATGTTGATACTCAAGCTCCATGATGTTGTTGATGATGATGATGTTACTCCAGCTCCATGTTGCAAATGAAGATGATATTGATGATGAGAAAATCTTCCATTGATTTATAGATATGACTGACGATGTTCCCGATGTTGATGATGATGTCCCCTCCTTTTGATGATGTATTGAGTCCAGTCAGTTGTTATTAATGTTGTCAATAGAATACCCTTCTTGGTAAGGGGGAGTGTTGAAATATTGTAACTTCGAAGAATATTCTACCAATTGAATACTATTATTATATTATATTTAATTAGGCCCTATTGTGCCTTAGTAAAAGTCGGCCCTAATGTGCTTTGACAGTTAAATGTAAATTAAGAGGGTAAAGTGACAGGTCGGCCCAAACCTAATTATCGGTTGGCTAGACCACTATTTATAAGAGAGGTCAGTGCCTCATTTGGACACACACACACACACCTAGCTCTACAGTGTGCAAGTCTTGGAGGAGAACCTATTGCAACTGGGAGTAACGTCAAGGAGGGGTTTTGGTCTATCTCTTGGTATTTCTTGGTTAATTGGTGCGCTACTCTTCCTAGTGAAGGAGTAGAGGAGAATCTTATGTTCGGTCTTTGGTTTATCTATATTAAGGAAGTTTTTGTTGGGTTTTCTTCCCCATGAGGGTTTCCCAGGATAAAATGTTATGTACCTTGTTAATGTGATTCTTTCAGTGATCCGTATATGATGTTGATGTATTAAATGCTTATGTACTTTGGATATATCTTATTAACAGCATTAAAACTTAACAATTTTTACCCTCAGTCAAATGTCATCACAAACTCTAGAAGCCATGATTTCAGCTCTCTTGGTTGAAAACGAGAGCAACTACAGGAGATTCAGAAGGAGACTCTTAGCCAAAGACTGCACTATACTCAAAGAGAAGGATGGGAAAGAGAATGATAGGTAAGAGTGGAATTGAGTGTTTCTACTATGGGAAAATAAGTCATACAACAATTAATTGCAAAACCTGTGCTAATGACCTTCTTAAAGGAAAGCTTAAAGAATCAACAAATGTCGCCATTGTTGATGATCTGTTAGACACTAACAACTGTGATGATCCCACTGAACAACTAGCACTATTCGCATTTTAAGAAGCCCATATTTTGAAGACGGGGAGTGATGCAGGGAGGATAGATAGTTGTTCAATAGTCTGAGATGCTTGTGGATTGCAAAACTATTTCTCATTAGGGTTATGAGACATGCATGAGGGAATTGTTGTCAATAGTTCAAGGGAGACCACTTAACCAAGAAAACCAGCAAATGTTTAGAGTCACACCTCTAACTCTCATTGTATTAACTTCACCATTTACAAATATAACATATATGATTTTGCAGCATTCAAAAGCCCTAATCCATTGAACTAGATTAGATTACAACCTTAATTCCTTAATCGGAATTAGAAAACCATGTGCCAAAACCACTCAAAACAAATGCAAAAAATCGACCAAAAAAATTTATAAGGCTTTCACCCCCCAACCACACCCAGCGCAACATACAGTGTGTCGATCTAATCATAAAAAAGAATATAACACAAACACAATATTCTTCCACTTGTTGTTTTCCTTGCATACAGGGGGGCAAGGATTACATGATCAACAATTCAAGGCAGTAATGCACATTGCTTCTCTACACCAAGAGAACTTCTCGATGCTTACAAACTTTGTCAATAAATTTGCAATATTCTTCAAAGTGTCCACCTTCACTAGCAACACCTTCTTGTCTTCAACTATGTTTCCCACAAAGTGATACTAAACATCAATGTGCTTTGTCTTAGAATGATAAGTTGATTTCTTTGCTAGAAAGATTGCACTATGACTGTCACAATCTAAGCTTACAGCTTGTTGTATAAACTCAATACTTGAACACAACCTCTGTAACCATACCACTTCCTTACTCGCATGAGTGGATATCATGTATTCAACTTCTAGAGTTGAGAGTGTCACTACATATTGTCTCTTGCTCATCCAGTTGATTGCTCCTCCAAATAGTTTAAACACATAGCCACTTGTAGATCTTCTGCAATCCAGAACTCTAGCCCAATCTGCATCAACAAATCAATGTATGTCCAACAATATGTTTGCACCGGGTCTTTCTTTATAACAAATTCCAAAATCTATAGTGCCACACAAATACCTAAAAACCCTTTTTACAATTGTCTAATGCTCCTTCCCTGTTTTTGACATATATTTGCTCAAAGCTCCCACTGAATGTGCAATGCCCGATCTAGTACAAACCATTAAATACATCAAAATGCCAAAAGCACTAGCACAAGGAACAAAAGACATGTCCTCTTCCTCTTCCTATGTCTTAGGACAATGTTCTATAGATAAATTTACACCTACAGGAATAGGGACCTTGACCAGTTTACATTTCTACACATTAAACATCTTCAATATTTTTTTTCCAAAGGAAAAATCATATATTATATCCAGATAATAAAGTGTTACATATGGTAAAAATGCAAGTGAGAAACTGCATTTTGTTCTCATAAAGGTCTTTACATAAGTCAAGGCCTGTTTGTCTAGATGCTGAGATCAAACTAAGATGTAAATAGTGCCTGCTAGACATTTTGAACTAAAACTAGTGGTTTGCTAGCATTGTATCCACATATAGACTTGCCCCATTAGGGAGAAGCAGAGAAGAAAACCCTTAGTGTCCGATGATCTCCTTGTTCAAAAATACAAAAAGAAACTTTAACTGCTTTTTTTAGAAACTTTTTACCAAAATCAAGGAAGAACATATGCTTTTTTGTGAAAGCATTTTAGTCCTGTTGAACCCTTTGTTCAATAAAAGGCATGTGATAGTGTACCAGGCTCTGACCATCCAGAAACTCTAAGATGTGCCACTTCATGTGAGCCATAAAAGTGCCTTCTTTAGATAAGGAGTCTGTTGCTTTGTTTCTTTCCCTGTAGACATGTGTGAAAGACGAATTTGTAAATATTTTTGTAATTGGGAAGACTTTTTCAAGAAGAGAAGCAAGAAAAATGTTGTGGCATCTTTGAGTTCTCCTCATCCAGTTGATAATCATGAAAGAATCCCCGAAAATCTGAAGATTCATTATCCCTTTTTCCCCAGCAAAAGAGAGAAGAAGCTTTAATGCCATAAGTTCTACACAATTATTTGATCCCTGCCTCAAACCCCATTTTATCTTTAAAAAATGTGTTGACAAGAGATGGAGGACTCCCCCACCCCCACAGCGAACTCTGAGGTCTTTGGAAGCTCCATCGAAAAAATCCCAAGGTCTATTCTGGTTTACTTGTTCTTCCATAACATTTCTAGGGGGAAGAGAAACTTTCTCTTGAGGAAAATGTGCTAAAATAGCAAGACTTTTGGCTACAGCGATATTTGGTATGGAGTCTTTTGACTTGAAAATAGCAAAGTTTCTGGCAATCCAGATGCCCCGAGTGATGATAAGGGGTAGTGCCTTAATCCTTTTGTTACTAGGATTTTGAACCCAAAACTTCCAGGCTTCTTCTATGGAAGTTCCTTGCCAGGAATAGGAAGAAGCCAGCATCGTGGATACAATTCGCCAAGCTTGGGTTGAAAAGGGGCATTTTAGGAAAAGGTGTAAAGAAGTTTTCTCTTCACCCTTACAAAGGGAACACCATCTCGATCCTTCTAGGCCCCTTTGCTTCATCCTGTCCCAGGTGGGGACCTTCTTCCTTAGTAGACACCACATGAACAATCTAGCCTTTAGAGGGAATTTTGCTTTCCAAATCCCCTTCCAACACCATT
>ML806899.1:120589-143200 GCA_009831015.1 Picea engelmannii
GGAAAGGGTGGATTTTGAGTTGTTTATAAGCATGCCTATAGCCCGGCTAAACAAATCAAGGATGGAGTGCAACTTTTCAGCATCTCCCCTTAGGCCATTGTAGAAAATTAGAACATCATCAACAAACAACAAATGAGTGAGGGAGAGATGGTGGGTGAGAGGAATACCTAAGAAAGATCCGACGTTTTTTGCTTTCGAGAGAGCCCTACTTAAACTTTCTACCACACGTAGGAAAAGAAGAGGGGATAAAGGGCACTCCTAACATAGTCCCCTTGCAGCTTGAAAGAAAGGAGAGGTTGCTCCATTTATGAGAATTGCAAAAGAGACTAAGGTGATACAGCTCATGATCCAGTTTACAAAGGGAAGACCAAACCCCAGATGAGTAAGAAGTAGTCTCACGTAAAACCAACTGACTCAGTCATAAGCCTTTGAGAGGTCTATCTTCAATACTGCCCCTTTTTTCTTCTGGGTCTTTATGCTGTGCAAGGCTTCTTGTGCTACACCAATTGCTTCATGAATCTGTCTCCCTTCCAAAAAACCAAATTATTCTTGAGAAATGGATTTGGAGGATGCCTTTAATTCTTCTACTAATTATTTTTGCAATGATTTTATAAATACAATTACATAAAGAGATGGGACGGTAATCATGCAGACTATCAAGGACATCTTGCTTGGGAATTAAGGCTATAAAAGTGGCATTAAAGGAAGGGTGTATGAAACCGTTGATTCTGGGTTCTTCGATGACTTTGAGGAGGTCCAAGCTAAATAAGTCGAATAATCCCACATAGAAGTCCATAGACCAGCCATATGGTCCCGCGCTTTTGTCTTTTTGAAAACTATGAAGGACTTCTTTAAGTTCTACTTCTATAACTTCTGCCATAAGTTAATCATTTTCCTCCTCATCTACGAAGCTTGGGAACAAAAGTGCCATCTAAATTACAGCATCAATGGAGACTCTATTGTCAACAGAGTACTGAGATTTGAAATGGGTCGATCCCACTCTTGCCATATCTTCAAAAGAGGTTTGCATCCTTCCTGACTGATCTTTGATACCCCAAATAGTATTTATCATTTTCCTACCTTTTGCATATGCCTGGAAGAATTTTGTATTTTCATCTCCACTGTGTAACCAAAGTGCCCGGCTTTTGTCTCCATTCTTCTTCTCTAATTTGAAGGAGAGGACTTCTGAGCTTTTCCAAGGATAGTAGTGAGTCTTTTTGTTCAGGGGAGGCAAAGCCTCCTTTTGCAGAGTCATATAGAGTTTGAAGATCGACTTCTGTCTCGACTAAGTCTGCATCTAGTTGCTGCTTTCTTTGTTTTTCCCAGGCTTTGGTGGCTATTTCTAGTTCTTTAAGGTTCCTTACGAATTGTAATGTTTCCCTTTCTGTTGGAACCAAAGGCACCCAAACCTCTTGTACTAGCTTTTGGAAACTCTCTTCTTTTAGCCAGGTCGAATTAAATTTAAAAGGGATTGCCAGTTTTTTTGTGGCACCTGCTAATTAAAGAAAAATTAGGAAATGGTATGATTCCCCTCTGGTACCCATCCATTGTCTGAAAAGGAGTGGTTCTTCCACCAAAGAACTAGAAATCAAGAAGTGATCCAGTCGCTTTGCAATGTAATCCTCTCCCATTCTCTTATTTCTCCAAGTAGGTCCTAATCTGATAGGATTTACATCAATAAGCCCTGCACCTTCTAGTTTGTGAGCAAAGAAGGTTGAGAGGGAGTCGATTTGAGATTTTTGTCCCCAAGATTCAGCTGCCCTGGTGGAGAAGTTTAGATCTCCACCTAGAATGAGAGAGGGATCTTTTAAAAACGATTTTGCAAGCAGTTCATTCCATAATTGGGGGCGATCATGAGTAGGCCCATAGATGTTTAAGACCGTAAATTATCTCCCCAGATCTTCCACAAGTATTTTCATTCCTTGTCCTCCAGGGAAACCCTAGGAGTTTACAAGATTTTTCTTTTTTGGGTTCCAACCCATTGTAAGACCGCCCAAGCGGCCAGTAGCATTTGATCCAAAAAAAGACCAACCTTTTTGAGTTTTCTCTAGCAAGCGAACAATCACTTCCTCGCCCCTAAGGATTTCCTGAAGTAAAAACACATCAAGTTGTGCAATCTCCAGCAACGGTTGAAGGGCGAGATGCTTTGAGGGACTGGCCAACCCCCGACAATTGAAAGAGAGCAATTTCATTTGGGAAACCCAACTGAGGGAGGCTTTTCTCTAAGTGCCCTGGAAATAGAGAGTTGACGTCTCGCTGCCACATCCATGGTTGCACGAGATTGTGCTTTTGATAAAAGGGATCTTTTGCCTCTCCCTTTTTGAGATGCCTGGGCAAGATTTAAACCCAGTCCAGTGGGGGGAAGGGAGGGAGTAGGAACAGAGGGGATTGACCGAAATCTTAGGTTGTAACAAAAAGGCTCTTCGTCAAAGAGAAACGAGGAGTCTTGACTATGAGAAAAGGGGGAAGGGTCAGGGAGGGGCGGAGAGGTAACAAAGGAAAGATTAGAGAGGGGGGGAGCTAGGAAAAAGGAACCTGGTGCAATAGTAGCCATAGGAGAAGAGGGGAGATTTTTCAAGTTGTGTAGGTCGAAAAAATTGTGGGAAAAAGCCTATAAAAACTTGAAATTTACAGAGAAAACGAAGAGTGGAGGCATACCCAAATGTGCTTCAATGCCCTTTTTGAGTTGGGACTCAAGTAAAGTAGGGGTCGAGCTCTCCCCACGACGCCAAAACTCCTTCTTTGTAGGTGAGGGAAAAGGGTCCCTTTGCTCTTGATGGACCAAATGAACAGACTTTTTTGCAGACGCTTCTCGCCATGCCTTGACTATGGCCCTCGACCGAGAAGGGAGCGACACCATACCACGTCCTGAGCGTATAGAAGAAGGGGACTTTTGGGCTTGACTCTACCTCTGCGCAACACGCCTCTCCATTAGAAGGGGGCAGTCCGCAACCCTGTGACCATGCTTATGGCACCTGTGGCATTTGAAAGGTAAGCCCTCATCCAACGGTTGTCGGAAGGTGTTTCCATCGCGCAAGAGCAACATGGTATCTGATAGACCCTTCTTGAAATTGAGAGACACTAAGATCCGAGCCACTGACATTTTACCAGTTGTGGAGGACATATCCGCTTTCATAAAAGAGCCTAGAGTGTTGTCGATTTTCTCAAAACATTTCCAGCTCCAGTATTCTGGAGGCAACCCAAGAAGGCGAACCCAGATTGGGAGCTCATCAATCCTTTCACGATTGGCGTCAAAAAAAGGGGTCCATCTTTTCAGTAAAAGTGGAGACGAGTCTATGGACCAAGGTTCACCAAGAATTCTACCCACATCAGAAGCTTAAGGAAATTTGAACATAAACCAACCATTTGCAAGAGAATGTACCGAAGGCAGCTTTATCCCCAGGGCCTTCCACGAACCAGAGACCCACTCTGAGAGCTCTTCATGGCTGAAAAAACGCCCATTTGCGCATCCCACCACTACCTTCTATGTAAGAATAGGAACCTCAGGAAACATAATGTCATCTCCTAGGGCCAACGAGGGTTGGAGGGGGTCTAGAGAGATATCAGGGCGTGTTTTTTTCCACTTTTAGACCGAGAGGTCGCCTGCACAAAAAACATCCTCTTGAGAGTTGGGGGAATCACTAATGATATTGTAAAGAGGAGAGGGGCACAAAGGGGGGTCGCATCCAATGGGTCTTGAGAGGAGGGGAGAGCCAAGAGGTCGTTAAGATCCAAACTGGAAGGAAAGTTCAGCTCCGTGAGAGTGGGGTAAGAGGAACCGAAAGGGAGAGAGCTTGGAAGGAGGCTCGCCAAGTTGGGAAGATTAAAAAAAACCCTAAGTGTTCCGGCTGATCAGGAAAGGTGAAGCAAACGAAACTCTGAAACGCCTGAATATCTGCAGCTCTTAAATCGAGAAGGGGACAGCAGTCCAGCGTAAGAGGAGGGGCGGAACTCCAAAAGCTCAGGGGGGCCTACGGAGGAGAAAGAGAGAGATTCCCCCGAAGCACAGGATCGACCTTCGAAGCACCTAGGGAGTCATCCAAGACAGACATCTGGAGCCTTAGGAGAGACTGTCGATCTAGGTCCGAGGGGAGAGCGAACCTCACACAATCGGTCGGGAGCAACAAGTCCGACAAATCCATAAGAGAGAGAGAGAGCCACCTGGGATGGACCAAATGAGTTGGCCGTCAGAGAGGTCATACCCAAAATCAAACAAATCCTCTGCAATATTGTCTCAACATATTTCCTTTTATTCAACCAAAGTTTCATATTTTCCCGATCTCTTCTAATTTCCATACCCAAAATAAAATTTGCAACACCAAGATATTTCATATCAAATTTAGAAGACAATTGAGTTTTTACCGCCTTGAGGATTTCCTTGTTGTTTCCAATCAACAACATATCATCAACATACAACACCACATAAATAAAATCATCTCCAACCAATTTGAAATACACACAGTGATTAGATTTACTCCTTGTGAAACCAAGTCCCAAAATATAAATACCAGACTTTTGATAGCACAACAAGAGAAAAAATGTCACCAAAATCAATACCCTCTACCTAGGAATATCCCTTTGTTACTAGGCGGGCTTTATACTTCTCCACTTTACCTTCTACATTCAACTTCTTCATAAACACCCATTTGCTACCAATAGGCTTTCTTCCAGCCGACAACTCAACTAAATTCCAAGCCTCATTTTTATCCAAGGCTACCATTTCCTCAACCATGGCCTTCTTCCAGAGCTTACCATCCTCTGAATCCACTACCTCCCTAACAGTTCTAGGATCATCATCAATAATAGACAAAGCTAAACTAGAAGGGAAATCAAATGGAGTATACCTTTTTGGTTGTCTTCTTTCCCAAACTGATCTCTTCAATACTGGAGTATGAGGTTCTTCTTCTTCTGATTCATGTTCTTCTATTGAGTCAAATTCTTCACCCTCCATGTCAAACTCTATTGCCTCTGGTTCTTTTTCTTTTGGTGAGACTTCCTATTTGGGAACATCTTTAACCTCTCTAAAGACAACATCCCGACTATAGATAACCTACTTAGTTTCTAGGTTTCAAAGTTTATAACCTTTTAAACCATACTTATAACCAATAAAGATACACTTTTCAGCTTTATTATCCAGCTTACTCCTATTTTCCTTTGGGACATGTACATAAGTGTCACAACTAAACACTTTGAGATGTTCAAGAGAAGGTTCTTCCCATCCCATGTCTCATGTGGAGTTTGGTCCACAACGTTGATGAGGATGATATATTTACCAGATAACATGCAGTACCCATTGCCTCTGCCCAAAATTCTTGTCCTAAACCTGCACCGCTAAGCATGCTCCTTGCTTTTTCCATCAACGTCTTATTCATCCTTTCTACAACTCTATTTTGTTGAGGTGTGTATGCAAAACTCTCCACCATTATCTGTCCTTAGCACCTTTATTTTCTTCTATTTTTTATTCTATACAAGAGCATTAAACTCTTTAAATTTACCAAAGACCTCATATTTCTTTCAAAGGAAATAAATCCATGTATTCCTCGAGAAATCATCAAAGAACGAAACATAGTACACATATTTACCTAGTGATGGAACAGGCACAGGTCCAAACACATCACTGTGTACTAACTCTAAAATTCTCGTTGCTCTTATAGCACTAGAAGAGAATCTTACCTGATTCTATTTACCATATATGCAATGATCACAAAAATAAAAATCCAATATGCAATCAGACATACCTTCAACCATACCTTTACAGTGTAGTGCTCGAAGGCCCTTCACTCCAATATGTCACAGTATTTGATGCCACAAAATTGTCTTTTCTCCAGAGACTGTATGGGTTTCTTCTTCATTTCCACTCCCAAGAACAACAAAATTGATACACCCATTATTGATAGTGTTTCCCAACAACTTGTGCAAAGTTCCACTCCAAACTCTCCTCATCAACACCATTGTTGCTCGAACCATTTTACAGGTGTCCTTTTCAAACATTGAATGTACACCTACATCACTCATCTTACTTAGTGATATCAAGTTTCTAGCCAGCTCTAGAATATGCAAAACCCTAGGGAGTGTTCTAATCCTTCCATCCTTGAGCTGCAACTTGACTTTTCCTCATCTTATGATTCTCGCTATTGAGTCATCCCCTAGGAAAACGTCACCTCCATTATACTTTTCATATTCACATAACCACTCCCTGTTGGGAATCATATCAACCATACATCACAATCTGGATGTGTGCTTGAAGAAGCCAAGTACACATCCCCTCCTTCCTCTGAGGAGGTCTTCCCTTCTGTGGAAAGAACATCCTCAGTTCCCTTCCCTCTCTCAACACTTTTAAATCTATAATCCTTCTTGTAATGCCCATTTTTACCACATTTCCAACATTTCCTTGGGTTTTCCTAGAGAATTAGATCTACCTCTAGATTTAGATCTCCCACTCAAGGACTTATTTTTATTTCTATACAGGGAACGTCCTCTTATAGATGAGGCATATGTGCTTTGACTATACAGGGAACGTCCTCTTATAGATGAGGCATATGTGCTTTGACTATCCCATGGTTTTCCTCCTCATTTATTCTAATAACAAGGATGAAACCACATCATCAAATTTTAAAGTGGTTACATTACTCCCAACAGCTACAACCAAAACTATCCCATGAATCTGGCAAAGWRCAYWATWWWATWRTGYWCTTTGCCAKMTTCATCAGAAATTTTAATGTCGACAGACAACAACCGACTGACCACAGTATTGAAGGCATTAAGATGCTCTGTCACCGAGTCTCCATCATTCATCCTCATGAGCTACAACTTCACCGAGTCTCCATCATTCATCCTCAAGAGCTAGATGCTCTSTCACCGAGTCTCCATCTTCAACTTCCAAAGCTCAAAGCTTTGCCCATTAAATTTCTTGATCTCTATTTTAGAATTGCTCGCCATTTTCTTTCACCACAAGAAYCACTACCATAGAGCTCTGACTGAAACCAGGTTTATCACAGACCCAAGTTAACCAGACCCTTAGCAACAAAGGCATCCCCCTAAAGCCAATAACTGCTTTGATACCAAATGTAGGTTTTAAGCCTTTATAGTATAGCAATGCACATATAGATTCTTTATAAAACAAAAAGAAAACAATAGCATTCACACATAGTACTCAAAAATTTAGCCTGAAAAACCGTAACCAAGAAAACCAGCAAATGTTTAGAGTCGCACCTCTAACTCTCATTATATTTTACAAATACAATATATATGATTCCATGGCATCCAAAACCCCTAATCCATTGACCTAGATTAGATTATAACCTTAATTCCCTAACCGAAAATAGAAAACCATGTGCCAAAACCACTGAAAAACGGATGCAAAGAACCGCAAAAAAAAAAATTTACCCCCGAACAAGGGTGGCTGCAGAGAATATAACACATACCCAACATATCAACATTAAATACGATTTATCAGAATAGCCAAGACCAACTCAAGGACATGTCGATCAGTCTATCCTAATGTCTATAGGACTGAATGGCATCACTGCATTGGCCCTAGGGAAGGATTATCAAGTTGTGCAATCAATGGAAGCCAGAAGCTCCAATGTACATGTTAGCATCTAGCACAATCATGAAGTTGAGTTACCCTAAGAAATGGGAGCATAATTGTCAGGCTAGCAAACCCTGAACATCAGGAGCATAATTGTCAGGATGGCGTACCCTAAGCAGTGGGAGCAGCAAGATATGTATAACAACTCTAGTTCGATCTAAGTGAATGGAGTTGAACTGAGCAAATCTCAAATGAGAAGTCTATGTGATTTAGTGTTGAACCAATTTTCCAAAATTAGAAAAATAATTCGAAAAGAAAAAGTCAAATTCCATGCATTAAACTCTCACTCGCATGCTCTTTGACCAAAATCGACTCAACAAATTGAACAAATTTTATCATGCCTGTCAAAATATGGTGAATTTTGAATCTCAAGGGTAAAAAATGTCAAACCCTATCAGATTGGAAGTAAGTAAGAGCCATTACTTCGTGCCTTTCCTTGGATAAAAAGGGAGTTACAGTGTGGTATCGCTTGATTTATAACGCTCATATAAACAAGGTCAACACTCATGACAAATCGAGGGCAACCCGGAAGGAGACCCACTGATACCTGGGCTCTTACTTCCCTGCTCTTCAGGGTGAACCTAATCACCACTAGGGGGGCTTGCCTGTATAAGATTTAGTTTCTCCAACTCTCGGAGGCCCAATAACAAATGGATTGTTAACCCTCTGCTTGCATGAATGCATATTAAGATAACACCCTGTTCTAATGAGCCAGAAATGAGTTCATTTCAGTATGAGCCACACAAGGCGTCTTTATATACTTCACCTGCTGATCAAAATGGGCTGACACAAGAGCAATCTTGAGATTACAATGAATAAGCAAAGCCCTTTACCATGTGATATATGAATTCCCAAACATGAAAACAGAGTTCTGAGTAAGCAAAGGGGGTTGAAGGCTGTGAGAGTATTGCTCCAGCAATGAAGTGAAGAATGAGGATTTAAGACTGTTAGACAGCTCATTAATGGGTTTTGTAAGTTCTCGGTCAGCCACTGTAACTGTGCCCTGATTTATCATATGAAAACTTGAAAGTTGGATTTCCAGCATGTAGAAATCCCCTCATTATGAGTTTTTCACAAGTCTACTTGAGATATATATCAAATGATGAATTCCCAGCTGTGATATATTCTCAATGGATGTATAAATGTTCCCTCAAACCATAACATTCCAACTGAAATATGAAGCATAAATATGCAGGTATTAAGTCTAGCTTGTCACATGAGTATCAATAAGCTCAGTCATGACTTCGGGACAGATCTGGAATAATATTTGTACTGTAAATTTCCAGGCATAAAAGTGAATGTTCTAGCTTGTAAATATGACTCTAAAAACTGCCTGCAAAGACTGGAACAAAAGGTTGTCAAGCTGGTATAAAATTTTCATACACATGTTTTTTCAAACAGTTACGCTGTTAACTTGCACTCCTCTGCTTATACACAGAATTGTACACAAAAAATTTCCTGCTGTTTGCGAAATGTTGTGGTGTGACAAGGGCTGTAGGAGCACTCTGTTAGTGAGCAAAAATCAGAATGAAAGTCGACCACATAAACAGAGTATATCAAATCTGTCTCACAAAAGAAATTTCAGAATTTTTTCCGTGACAGATTTGTATAAATTGAGATAAGTCCAGACATTGAGGATGGGTTCCTGTAGCTGCAAGGTACACTTACTGAGGACAAATCTATGATAGATATACCAATAAAATTTCCAGATCTGCCCCCTAGCAAAAGTTTAGTTGAAATAAGAACTTGTGATGGCTGTAGAAGTGGTTTCCAGTGCCTGGATGCTCCATTGGGCTCATGGGATTGATGGGCACATAACCAAGGCTCCTTCCAGACCTAAAACCACATCGTATGGGCTTGAAAACGCACAAATCCTTGCTGCCCTGTGATTCTGGAAATGTTCCTGAAGATTGCAGAGGTAGATAATCCTCACTCTACCATGAAATCTTGAATTTGCCCAAGAGATTCTTCCTCAGATCTGCAAACAAGATTGATTTGAGAAACAAACCCTTGCAAGAAATTCTAATGGAAAATTTCAAAAAATGAGAAATAACGTTACCCAGCTCATGATAGAGGGTCATACATATCCGTAGCCAGCGCCCAGCAAGAGTTGGAGCAGAAAACACCCTGAGAATGAGCCTCACTCCGCCATCCATAAGACAAAATGAAACCCAAAAAATAGCCAGTCTCTTCCTCACTCCTTCAACCATGTTTACAAATGAGAGGGTGGCTCTACTGATAGGAAATGAGCCAAACAAAACTCTAATTTTACAAAATTTTCATTTCCTGAGCCAAAAATATTTTTTAAAAATGTAAAGTGGGACAGCTAGCTAAAGAGAAGGGGGGGCATGGGTTCTAGGGAGGTCGAGTCTCTCTCCTAGAAACCAAGCCAAACCCACAACCTTTACGAATATAATTCATGATAAAAGATGAAGTGAGGTTAGGAGGGTGCACCCCACCTTTTACAACTCCAATGTTAAACCATAGGAAATATTGACTCATTCCATGTGGGCCCCAAAAGGTACACCCCACTTCCTTTGTTAAAATTAACATTATGCTTTTGCAAACAAATTTCATGAGAAAAGTAGTCATAATCAAAAAGAGGGGTGTGCCTCACATTCTTTAGCTCAAGGTTAACCAAATAATGTATTTTTCACTTTACACGTGGGGCCCATGTGATGCGCCTTGCTCGATCTACCATGGTCAACACACAAACCCACTTTCCGAGTGAGAAAATGGCCAAAAGATCTTAAGCGCCCAAGGTAAAATGAAGTTTGACATTTTTTTAAATAATTACCCCAGCAACCTTAGGAAGTTTGACATTTTTTTAAATAATTACCCCAGCAACCTTAGTTGTGACTTAGGAAAACCCGTCAATAAATCATAATTAGCCAGAAATTCATGAAACCTTCACTGGGAAGTGCCCAAGTACATGTAGGATGCATCCAATGTGAATAAAAAGCATGATGAAATTGTTGGGATTAAACGACCAAGAAACATAAGGGGGGTGAGAGGTACACCCTCCTAACCAAGCATACCACCACGGGAACCATCAATGTGTTGAAGAGAATGATCAAGAATGTCACAGGAATTTGCTCATGCATGCTCTAACACTGCCAAGTGACCATGGGATCCTGCTGCAAAGACCCCATGCAATATATGTGGTAACACAGTGTTCAATGAATGAGTGGGCAGCCTAACATGATAAATGTTGAGCAAAGAGCAAGATTGCCTTGCTAAGCAAAAAGTAGAACCAGCGAAAGACACGTGGCAGGATCAAACCAATACCACATCATAATGATGACATTAGCATAGGAAGCATCACAAGCATGTGGACCAATGAAGTTTCACCACATGGAAAGATAATATAATCGAACAAAGGATACGATCAATCCAACAAGTCAAGGTTGGCGGAAGAATAAAATAAAAGAATTGTCGAGTGTTTATTTCCCAAGCAAAGAAGTGGAAAATTTGCAGTTCTCGATGAGACAACTATGATTGAAAAAGGAGTTAAACACTCAACTCCCCAAGCATCGAGCAAAGGTCGCTCCTCACGAAGCAAAGGAGGTCCACCATGTTTTGAAATAGAGTTTATTTTACTTAGCTAAGAGCTCCAAAAAGCCTTAGTTGAAAAACCCATTCGGAGGAAGAAAATTGAAGAAAGGAGGACCAAAGAAAATTGTACTAAGGAAAATGGGAAGACTTTGCAAGATGTAAAAATCCAATGAAGAAAACCAAAGAATAAGAGGACCCCCCAATGAAGGCACAAAGAAGCAAAATCCCAATTCTACAAGGGAAAAAGAGAAAGTATGGACCAAGACAAAAACGCTAGCAAACTGAAGTGCGAGACGTTACATGAAATCCTTGATCTTGAAACCTTGATCAATGCTAAAATGAGGTTCCAAGGAAAAGAAAGACAAACCCTAGGGCATGGAAAGTTAACAGGACTTTCATGGTTAGGGTTTTCCACTTCGAGCAAGCTACAAAACTTGTCAAAAATCGACAACCAAACCTCACTTGACATTGTTGCAAAATCATGAAGCAACAAGATAGCCCAGTTATACCTTTACAATAGTCACGCCAATAGGTTGACAAAAGGGCCACACCAAGGACCAAAAAAGAGAGAACATGTGGCAAATGCAACCTAAAACAAGAAACCAAAGCCAGACAACAAGCTCTAAGGGCGATCGAGTTTAAAATTGAAATTGGGGTCAAAGGGTGGAAACTCAATGGAAGATGAAATGGGACTTATAGTAGCTGGGAGATGAAGAACAGCCATAAGGACCCAAGACAATTATGCCTTGAGTATAAGCATTAGTTCTTCCAACAGATAGAAGAGCGAGGAAAACTAGGTACGTGAGGAACATGTTCTAGGTCAACATGCAAGAGTCATTCTATTAGGAGGTAGAAATTAAGGCAAGAGGAACACCATCAAGGGATGTTAACAAAGGATGGGACGACAAAAGCAATGGACCAAGGTAGGCATTGTTGAATCAAATGGTTAACAAAAGACTTCACAAGATCACAAATGCAGATTACAACCACAAATTGTTACAATCACCCCTCCCAAGGTAATGGGTCGTGATTAATGGAATTGTTTTCTCAGGTTCCTTGAGAAGACAAACATGAGATCATGAAGAGAAATCAATGTAGTCGTGCCTCTTGGGAAAGGGGGAAAAACATGTTGTTGTAACTTGGAAGACTATAAAGGGGATGTTCAAGCTAAAAAGGGGGTTATTATTAACCTTTTGTTGCTACAACCTACCTATAAATCTCATCTTAGCTCTTCCTACTTTTCTTCTGCCTTACTACTCTCCCCTCTTAGGAATGTTGTTGGTCGTGCAATTCTTATTTGCCTCTCTTCTTGCAATATGGAAACCACTTGAACATCGTTGGAGCTTGGAGCTCAAGATGCCTAATACAACCCTAACAGTTTTCTTCCCACTCGAAATCATACTTCTCCTTTTAACACTCGCTCCAGAGTGGATCATTTGGGGTATGTCAAAATTATGTTATTTCTGAACACTCTTGTAGTCTTCCTCGAATAGGGAAATCATTCTTCATCTCTGCCCCTGTGAAGTTCCGGTTCACCCTGCGTTCAAGCTTCCTTTATCATGAAAATGTTTGTTCATGTTATTTTAAATGCATGCTACTTCTTCAACCTTCTTTATGGAATGAGGCTTACTGAATTTTGTCACACTAGTAAAAGTGTTTGAGAACTACTCATTCAAAATGAACTACTCCACTAATTGTCCATTGGAGATGGGATTAATAATTTGAGTGATATTTCTGCATTTTTTCAGCAAACCTTAATTTTTAGCAGTTACTCCTTATTTTCCCATTGGCATTATGAATATCTTTTACACAAGAAAACACAACATACAAATTATTCAATGTTGAACATCACAATATTTCAATATTGGTGCGTTGTCCTGAAAGAGAGGGAGTACCACCCCATATAAACAAACTAAAAAAGGAGACCCAGCTCAACACCTCCCTTAGCCTGTTTCTGATTTCGGAAATTGCTGCATGAGTGTAGCCTTGAGTTTCATATGTGATGACAGACAGAAATTTCAGCCAACGAATTTCCAAGTGACCTTGAGGTATGTTTAATTTTTGTCCATTTATCTTACCTCTTCAAAAGGATTACTCACCTCATTTATCAGTGATTGCTAGCTTCCCCCATGGGCCATGAGATGACAGACAGAAATTTCAGCCAACGAATTTCCAAGTGACCTTGAAATATGTTTAATTTTTGTCCATTTATCTTACCTCTTCAAAAGGCTTCCTCACCTCATTTATCAGTGATTGCTAGCTCCCCCCATGGGCCATGAAGGTTGCTGTGGCCTGTCATTGAAATCAGTCATGACATATGTAGATTTTATCRTCTTAAWCCTAAATCAGTTATATCCCATTCATTCACTATGCTCAGATAAGGTAGGTATAATCAACCCTTCTAATGAAGGGTTGTATGTCCYGACTCCCAACCCTTCACTATGCACGATCAGGTAAGTGAGGTGTAACCACTGTTGCAAACATCGTGCATGTCACAATGTTTAGCCTCTGCAGATAAATCRCCCCCAATAAATTGGGGCATTTTGAAAAAAATCGCCACATCATGATGTTTACCAAAAATTGTGATTTTTTCAAAAGTATCATACCAAGAGCTGCAAAAATCCCCAAGCCAATAGTTTTTTGCATAAAAAAACACTCAAATTGAATTTTTTTTGGCTCGTTCTAATATGCAGCAATTAGGGAATGGGAAAAGAGGAGCTTAACATTGTCTTCCATCAATTTTAGGAGGGCCAAACAAGCATTTTCATCACCATCAAAGTATCTTTTGTGGAGAAGGAATTGATTTCTATATCTGATTTCATATTCGCAGGTATGTGTTGAAATTCCACTATGTAATTAGTAGTTTTTTCGGGATTTATGCAACTTGCAAAGACCATAGTGTTTTCCTGTTATTATCGATTTTCTGTAGGAGATTGAATGTTTTTCCATGTCGGATTACTATTTCAAAACACTCTTCTGTGTTCATTTGTTTTTACTATTTTGCTTTATGTTTGATGTAGAGAAGAAAGTTGAGGCCCATGAAGATCCGATATCCAATCTAAGAAATCTGAGTTTTCTTCTTCTAAAATGTCACTGTTCAAGCCATTCTCTGTTTTCAAAAATCTTTGGAAAGCCATAGAGCAGATTTAACATGGCACAATACTTGCTAAGGTTTTGCAAATGGAGTAGCATGCTAACTGGGCTTGATTGTGGGGAAAACTCTACAGTTAAGCGAGAAACTGGTCAGTTCCAACTAATACTCATGGACATGGGTCATAGATTAACGACTTACTCTAGGCAGTTGATCCCGAAAATGATATCTCACAGATTTATCATTTCATGTTAGAATTTCAATGGCATTTTGGAGAAGGAAAACTCGAATCTCAAGAATCCTTGAAAAGAAATGGAGCAGAATCTACACGGAATCGCTATTTTTTGTTGTTTAAAATCCATTTCTGAATGTAGAAATGGATTCAGCATGCTGAAAAAACCCTGGGGCATTCGGATAATACAGAAATAATCGCTCAAATCTGTGGATCTAACAATTTCTGGCTGGATTTCCGACAAAGGTCCCCAGAAAATATTGCCAAAAAATAGTCATTTCGTAGAACGTTTAGACTATGGCATTTTTAATGCTTGCCACAGTCTGCTGATTTTTCCCCAATGTTTCAAATATCCCTAGGTCAAGACCCTCAGTGTTTTTTCTGCCGTTGTTGATGTTTGCAACACTGGATGTAACAAATCCTTCTAACAAAAGGTTGTATATCCTACCCAAAAGTCCCACCCCACAACACATCTCCACAGCAAACCTCCCGCAACTCTTAGCCACATGTCCCCACAGGAACAGCGACCCAGAATCTTGGTGGTGCATCCCTAGGTATCCCACAAATATGTTATATCCTTAGTTTTCCTTGTTTGTAGAATTGCACAAGACTTATTATATATATCTATATATATGGACTTTGCTAGCAATGCAAAATTAACACAGTTCTCAAATACCTCCAATAATATTTGGCATTGTGGTTTTAAATAATATAAACACTGTGATTAACTGCAATCTATTCAAAGTTGTATTGCTAACCTAACATTTTCTTAGTCCATAAAAACTGATAAATATTTCAAATCTATACCAGTTGTCTCCTATGTTTACACAGTTACCAATTAACCTGAATCTCGGTATATAGCCTTGCACATGAAAAGACCATATGTAACTGGCCACTGGAATGCCCTCCTGGACTTTATCAATAAAGGTTTAAAATTTTGTAAAATGTAAAAGAAAATTTCATAAGTAGCAGGCAGTAAACCATTCATATTCTCTGTAACACATAGAATAGCATCTTCTTCATAATAAGATTTATATGAAGAAACTGCAAGCATAGCCAAGCAGTGAACTATAAGAGAAACTCAAAGGGATATATTTTATCTGTGGAAAAACTCTCATAATCTCAAACTTTGCCACCCAAATAACAACATTGTGGACAATTTCTCTTAATATTATATTTTACCACCAAATAGCTACATTATCAATATAAATATCTATTCGGAGCCTAGCAAAATGTAACCTAAATGTTAAACACATGACCACTTGCATCTATATTTCCAGCAGCTCAAGAAATATTTTAAATGCTCAATGTATAAGACCCAATAATTGTCAATGGAAAAAACTAGAAGCATTCATTATTGGATAAATGTCCAACAGAGGTATCAAAAAAGCTTCAGAATTAGACATTATAACACTATACATACAGAAGCTACTGGCAATTGAGCTCATGAATTTATTCCTAGCTCCATGCAGTGGGCACGGGAAAAAGAGAATAGATCATCTGCTTTGTAACATCAATAATATTCATAATGGCACAAAAATTCTGAAATGGCAAATTTGAACACTGCAACCAATACTCTAAAATCAGTGATGGAAATTCATTCATACCTGAACACAACAAGATTGATACATTACATTCTCCTTGACTTGTACGACAAGCCAAGTGGATCGTAACCTTCCACTCCTTCAAATTACAACAGCCGATCCACTTTTCATACACAAGACAATCTTAAGAAGAGCACATGCCTCCAGCTCTGCTTTCTCTGGACTTCCATATATTTTGAACACACTAAGGTTTACAAAGTCCCCATAAAATTCTCGCCAACTTTAAAGGGTTCCCTTTACAGGTTAACTATCAATTTGCTCATTTAAAACTGGTTAAATCTGACCCTCAAATCCTTAATGCCTGAATGGCTGGCAAGGACTCTTTGCTTCCAGTTTTGGATTCAGCAACTTCTTCCAATCGTTTCCAGATCAGTTCGCGCTTTTCTTCATTTTCTTTGGCTTTTGCTTCCTTCTCTAGAAATATGCGCCGACATTCATGAAAAAGGTCACTATCCATTTCCATAAACATCTTTCTCACATTCAATGTTAGACCATGAACTGTCTGGTTCCAATGACTCTGGGTATTCTTCTCCAAAGCTTCAAAAATGAGTGGAAGAATAACAGTTCGATTTTGAGCTATCAGGCTGACTATATGGTCATTGTTCCACAAGAAGAGAGCTCGTTCAGCAACCTGTCATCCTGAAGTTAGAATTTAATGGAAAACTTATACATAAGAATAAAATCTAACATATCAGTAACTATTTAGTATTAGATCAGTAATAACAGTGGCCAACATCCTCAAGTAACTGGCATGATATTGGGCCCATCACAATGAAGTACTTGTGTTTTTCTGATGAGTAAAAAGGCTACTACATTACTCACTACCAACAAAATATACTTACACGGAGAGATTAAGGCAATCTGGGTCCTTCAATTTGTTTAGAAAAGTTAGGGAGAGAGGGCTATTGATACCATGTTG
The DNA here is from genome assembly GCA_009831015.1 of Picea engelmannii. NCBI lineage: Eukaryota > Viridiplantae > Streptophyta > Pinopsida > Pinales > Pinaceae > Picea > Picea engelmannii. The sequence continues at coordinate 137,582 of ML806899.1, forward strand.
AGAAAATGTGAAAGAGCAATGGTCACACACAATCCTGGGAAAATATCATTTCAGGGTATATATCGCCGAGGGTTTAGATAGAAACTAATTGGAAATACAGTAGAAAATATAGGAAATTATCGGTAAATATCAGCAAGAATAATCTTTGACCTGAAAATGTTGGAGATAATGGTCATATTTAGAACTTAGGACTTAGACTTAAAATAAATGCTCACTAATAAAGTGATGTATAATGGGGCATTTAATGTAGTCATTAGCAGTTAGGTATTTGGGAGATAGTCACATGTCTTCCAAAGTTTGGTATTGAGTGGCATGGTGTATGCAGAGGGTGCACGCTTGGCAAGCATGCCAAGGCTGCTTTCCCAAGCAGTAAGCATAGGGCATAGGTTTAAGGGTGATAGTCGCATGTCTTCCAGAGTTCAGTATTGAGCAGCATGGTGTATGTAGAGGGTGCACGCTTGGCAAGCATGCCAAGGCCACTTTCCCAAGCAGCAAGCATAGGTCTAAGTAGATTCCAAACCTAGTGACAGAGGATGAGGAGCAGGAAGCTCCGAAGGTTGAGCCGAGGTCAACAATGATTTCCAGGGCAGTACAGGAACCTTCAAGTGAAGAGGGGTAGACAGAAGCCCCTTCCACTTCTTTCAGGAGACCTCGATGGTTCAGTCAAACATTGAGGGATGATTAGGAGCATGTTGACACTCCTAGGAGCACATTTAGGGAGAGCAGAACTCCGAAGAAATTTCTAGACTATATGGCATTGATGAGCAGCATTCTAGATTCCAAGCCTTCAAATTTTTAAGAGGCAGCAGACCAACAGGTATGGTGAGATGCCATGGTGGAGTACACCTCCATCAAGAAGAATGATGTTTGGGACATAGTGCTCAGATCAGAGTGGAAGTCAATGGTGAGTTCCAAGTGGCTCTACAAGGTCAAGCATGTTGTAGATGGCAACATTGAAAAGTTCAAAGCAAGGTTTGTGGCGAGAGGGTTCTCCCGCAAAGGAGTGGACTATGAAGAGATATTTGCTCCAATCGCCAAGTACACTTCCATTAGAGCAATTATGTCCTTGGTTTCATTTATGGGATGGAGGATACATCAGATGGATGTGAAGACAGCTTTCCTTAATGGGATCGTTGAGGAAGAAGTGGACATAGAGCAGCCTCGGGGCTTTGAAGTAAGTGGGAAGGAGTCCCATGTTTGTTTTGCAGTGAACACCTTGAGCCAATTCATGGTGGAGCAAAGGCAAGAGCATTGGGACGCAACAAAACATGTGCTCAGGTATTTGAGGGGCACAGTGGAGAATGGTCTGAGATATTTTGACAGATTGGGCAAGCAATGCAACAGACAGGAAGAGCACCTTAGGGTGTTGCTTTAGCTTGGGATCAGCGGTGGTATCCTGGTTCAGCAGGAAGCAGCCTTTCATGGCAATTAGCTCAGCAGAGAGCAAAGATCACTTCATACAAGACAGGATTCACACCAGAGCAATGAAGCTCCAGTATATATTCCCACGGATCAGCAGGTAGCTGATATTCTAACCAAGCCCTTGGCAAAAGAGAAGTTTGAGGCATTCAAAGACAGACTTGGATTGGTGCAGTGTTGAAAATTATAGCTCGAACGGGAACTTCTGCACAGGTTCCATGTGAACATGCGAGAAGTAGCGAGATATGTTCGAAAAGTAATTTTTGAAAAGAAAATTTTATTTTGTAATTCACTTTAGTGAAAGCGTTATTTTTAGCAGTCGAATCTAAAAAGTGTATTTCATGCATGCATGACTTAGACTAGGAGTAATCTCAAAAATAGATTAGGGTTTTGGTCTTAACTAAAAGTATAAAGACAGGTCAAGATAAAGAGTTCACACACACATGAGCAATTGGGCAGGTTGAGCAACCGAGAGAGGGGGTTCAGGAAGAGGTGAATCCAGGCAGCTTTCAGCAGGCTGCAATACAGATTCATACAACCGTACGGATCCGTACAGTCAGTACCGATCATACGGACAAACCATATGGATAGGCCATTCTTCCTCAGCACGCTGTTCCGCTCAGTTCAGGGTGATTTCGGTAACCATGCAGTGTTGTTTTTTATGGCAGCTTGTGGAGGTTTCCTTGTAAGTTTTTCAAAGGAATGAAAAGCTGATTTGAAGGAGTAATTACCTGTGTATGTATGAAATTGATCGTATGCTTCCACTATTTAATTTCCAGCTATTGTGTGATCAATGCTATGGTCTGAAATTTAATTTCAATATAATTAAATTCAGAAATTACTTGTTTAATTGACATCATAAGGACTTTAGTCACCTAGGCTTGGAATTTCTACAGTTCCATCCAAAAGCTATTGAAATATTGCCAACATGTCAAATCATGCTTCCAAATATGTAAATATGCCTCAGAGAATGTGAACATGCATCAAAAGTAACCTTAATGAAAGATAACACCTCAATTAGTGTGATAGTGCTCCCTTATCTCCAACGCCTTGCATGATCCAATAGCAACATGGCCAAATGCCCATACTCATGATAAAATTGCATTTGAGGGTAATCTATTCATAGTCCAATTTCTGGACACAAATCCAATCTCTTGTCTGTATTTCAGTCAACTCCAGCAATCCCTTTTCCAAATCTACTTCATAGATTTGAGCACATGCATATATCCTGATTTTGCATTTGATTTATCTACGTATCTGTGAAGCATATTTTTTATTCCTTTCAGTGTTCCTTCATCCCACAGGATTAAAGGGAGAAAAGGAAGTTAAACCCATGCAGGGACTGCTGTTGGGATCTCGTCTTCGGGGTCAAAGCCTGGTGACCAGTGATTTAAGTAAAGTCCTTTGGCTCCAAGGAACCAAGGCCCTCCGCTATAGATTTTATGCTTGACTGCTTTTAATTCAAAAAGAAAAGGAAAAAAGCCCAACATTTTCCACAATAGCAATCACTCAATTTGCTTTTACTTCAAAAAGAAAAGGAAAAAAACTCACCTTTTTCCATAATAGTGATGACTCAACTTGCCTTGCACAAGATAAATCCAATGGAGTGGAATCCAGGTTTCCAATGCTTGGGACTTCCAATCAGAGGATTCTCTGCTCAAAGCAATACATTGCTAAGAGGTGCTTCTGATTTGACGTTTGACCACAAAGAGGCTTCCCTTCATTTTACAAACTGAGAGACAGGTCCATTTCAATCTGGTTTAGCTTTTTTGGCTGCAGCATCTGCTAATGCCTTGAATGCTGTGCCAGCTTGGAAGAAGGGGTGCAAGTGAGAGGATGAAGGGAATGTTCTACCTGGACAGATGAAATAACGTTTTTGTGGAATGTATATACCTTGCACTCGGCCTCCTCCCTCCTTTGCGGGTTGTGTAATGTGAGCACGTGTGAATAAAAGTCAGATAGCCATAGTGTGCCTTGGAATTGTTTCTACAACTATAAAATCTCATTTTTCCTCTTTCACTCTTTACAACAATTCTTGTGCCTCTTTGATTTGACTAAGCAAAGTACCTAAGGTGTTGCACATACAATGAAAGAAAATACTTGGACCAAGTAGATGAAATTTAAATTCCGGAGGAAAATTGGCACTACAGATGCGATAATTGAGGGCCAACAAAACCAAATTCAAAATTTCTCTTGGCCCAAAATACCTTCCTTACACGGGACCTTAGTTCACATTGACCCAAAAAAAGCCTTGACTATTTTGGTATGGTAAGGCTAAGCACAACACTGAAGCCTTAAACAAGGCCTAGTGCCTATGATAACTAAGCTATTATTTCAATTTAAACTTAGACATTCTCTTTTGTACAGAATTTCAAGCATTTTATTCTTAGTACATATATAGTAAAGGGGTAAGGATGACAATTCAGAGAGACTGAGAAAATGAAAAACAAGTCATCTGTCTCTTACTCTTATTTTGTTTTTACCTTAATAAATATTATAGCCAAGTACTTCATGTGTCACACACCAGATAGATGACAAATTAAATGCCAGAGGAAATTTGGCACTACAGAACATAGTTACCATATACAAATCTGGATTCAAATTCAATATGAGTCGGGAAAAAACATATTGAAAAAATTCAATTAGAAAAAGTTCGAATGTATGCTAAAATTTCTTAGAAAGCATGCTTGACAGTGGTCCCTACTGGGAGAAATCTCACAACAAGCCTTAATTAGTTAATATTTTGAGGTTTCCATATTATAAACCCAAAAGCATTTTAATTTTATAATTATTAAATTTAATTTTAAAGATAAAAGTTTTTGTTTTTGTCATATATGGTTTTATACTGTCCAAATAAAATTTTAGGGGCAATGAGGCCAAATTGAATTCTTGAACAAGTTTCCGTACGGAATGAGCCCGATTAAGCTGAATTATGCTACTATGCTACCGAATACCATGACTAGGGATCGATAGAGATAAGTACAAAATTGAAGCCTTAAAGAAGGCCTTGTGCCCACTACAAATATTCTATATTTCAATCTAAGTAACAGGACATGGCACCCCTTGTGCCCACTACAAATATTCTATATTTCAATCTAAGTAACAGGACATGGCACCCCTTGTGCCCACTACAAATATTCTATATTTCGAATTTTCAATTTTAATTTACACATTCTCTTTCATGTAGGATTACAAAAAATTTATCCTTGGTACATACAATGTATATGGGCAAGGGTGAGAATTTAGGAAGGCAAAGAAAATGAAATACAAAGCCATCTGTCTCTTGTTCTTAGTTTGTTTTTACCATAATTAACATTATAGCTAAGTACCTAAGGTGTCGCACTTACAATGAAGGAAATACTCTGACCAAGTCGCTAACAAATTAAATCGCAGAGGAAAATTGGCACTACAGATTACCATAACTGGGGGTCAACAAAACCAGATCCAAAATGTCTCTTGGCCCAAAATACCTCCCTTAGACATGACATTAGTTTATATTCACCAAAAACAAGGCCTAGTGCCCATGATAAACATGCTATATTTCAATTTTAACTTGCACATTCTCTTTCATATAGGATTTCAAACATTATTTCCTTAGCACATATAATGTATAGGAGCAAGGATTAGAATTTAGAAAGACTAAGAAAATGAAATCCAAAGCCATCTATATCCTGTTCTTAATTTACTTCTGCCTTCAAAAAAACTATAGCAAGTTACGGCACTTAAAACAAATGGCATGCAGATTTTTCTGCAAACACAGTTTAAAACAAATGAAATGCAATCACCTGGAAATGTGAGCTATTGAGACAGCGACCAATCTGCCGAAACAGAGGGACCATACAGCGCTGAAATTCTGCAGCTTGTGTAGATTCTAAAACCTCCTCTAGCTCCCCCAGAAACAATACTTCCTTTTGACAGTTAGTAACAGGCCAGTACTTCAATAAACCCCGAATAACAGTATCTGCCAATTTGTAGTCTTTTTCAACAAACTGTGTGATACAATAGGAGAGTTGCTGATGATAAAGAGCAACACACTTAGGCTTGTGTAGAGGAATAAGAGCTCTTACTAGAAACAATTTATGCTCCTCTTTCATGGGCAATGCAAAGCCATTAATTATGCTCCCTAAAATTTCTAACAGCTCACCAATGCCACTATGCCTTTCTGTCTCCATGACAAAACGATAGAATATATTATTGATT